>JALPQI010007768.1:0-51730 GCA_025490895.1 Thaumatotibia leucotreta | reverse complement strand
AAACGACGACGCGACGGGCAGCTAACATCACTCTCATCAGCTCACATCTTTTCGTCGCATGAATACTATCTCGCTTGCACATAGGGCTATCATTGAGGCGCAGCATGCCGTAATAGGTTAGGGCTTATGAGTCATCATAAAATTTACAATGCAAGGATACGGGCGTATAAACCTAATTTAGCCTACTAGAGTCATACTACCTAAATTAAGTAGAATAATTTCTACGTCGTATGAGCTTGTTTAGTTTTGTATGATAAACATTTTTTAACAACTTGGTTATAAGATCTCTTTATTTTTTTTATTACTGAACTTATTACCTAAATAAACAAAAAATTGTGTAAATATATCAAATACGCCTCTTGCTTTTAAAAAATCTGCTAGAAATACGTGGGTCGTATATGCCCTAAATTGTCGAATTTCGCTGTTTTAACTACACTAGTAGGGGTCCAAATGGAAAAAATTGTGCGCTGTGAGTTACAGTTTTGTAATTTTTACCAGAGATAGAGGGTGTAAAAATAACAATTTTTAGATGTGGAGGGAAAACCAATTCCTCCCCTGAACGAGGGGGGAGGGGGGTGAAAGTGCAAACGAAAGGGTTATGTTTAAAAAATTTTCGTCCAATATTTAGGCCTACTATTCATTGTTTGGTATCATTTTCATGTAAAACAGACATAGGGAATTCATTTTTGATAATAAACATGAGGATTTTCATATATAAAAAAAAATATCGGTATAAAGGTAAAATAATCACCGTTTTTATTTTCATATTTTTATTTTGATTGAAGCGTTATATAAGTATTATCAAATATATATGTCATAAAAAAATACTACAAGATAGCATATTTTCTGTCGTTTTTAAAAATATATACTTTTTGGAACTTTCCATGCAAAAATAAGTTGTAAAAAAAATTGCACCTGTCGCGTACCTCGAACATTAAAGGAACGTTGCTTTGACAGTACGTTTCTACTGCGGGAATCTAGCAATTTTGCGTAAACAAAATACTCCATAATGTCTGTTAGGGCAAATTTCATCAACCTGGGTTAACCAAGCAACCCGGGTTAAACGTTTATTTCACACGGAATTTGATAATTGATAAATTTCTTATGAAGTAAGTGACTGACCCGGCACTAAACAGAGGATATCCGAGACATCAGCCTGTGTGATATTAGAATGGCTCTTGAACAGCTCAAAAATAACAGGGCATCTGGGAAAGACGGAATTATAGCTGAGCTTTTGAAGGCAGGTGGTAAACTAATCCTTACGGGCCTTCAGAAGTTGTTCAACTTCGGAAGGGAGAACGCCTTAGGCATGGAACAGAAGAGTGGTGGCACTGTTCTTGAAAAAAGGTTACAACGCCTTATTGAAGAACTACCGATCCATTTGCCTTCCGAGGCATATTTATAAGATGTTTTCAAGAGTCATTGTCACATTACGAATCGACTTGCACGCAGGCTTGATGACTTCCAGCCTCCCGAATAAGCCGGTTTCCAAATTGGCGTTTCGTAAATGTTACACAGAAGACCGAGGAATATAACCTGCCACCTGCCCCTCTGTTTAGCGTTTGTGGACTACGATAAGGGGGGTTACCATGACGTACTAATGCGGTTTAATTTAGGTAGAGAGAAAGGGCAAGGCTATACGAGTCGTATTTCACTGTCCCTTTCCCTGAACCTAAACTTAATCGCATTAGTACGTCAATAGTAACCCCCAAGGCCTTCGATTTGATCGAAATTCTAGGCAGTACTACAGTCTCTCCAACGGTACCAAGTAGACTACCGCTATGTCGAAATGTTGAGGTGTTTGTGCGAAAGCGCCACTATGTCAATCCGACTCCAAGACCAGAGCTTAAAGCGTATTATACTGCAGCGGGGAGTCAGGCAAGGAGGTGTCATCTACCCTAATCTGTTTACCGCTGCGCTGGAAGATGTCTTTAAGACTGGACTGGATAAGGTCGGTATCAACATAAACTGCGTGTACCTCACTCACCTTCGATTCGCTGATGATATGGTGGTCTTGGCTGAGACCTTGGAAGATAACAGTTTGCTGAACTCAGTAGTGCTTCCGAGCGAGCTCGTCTTAGGATGAACATGGATAAGACGAAAACTCCCGTTACAATCGGGGACTAAACTCGAAGGTGTAGACGACTATAATATACCTAGGGTAAACTACCCAGTTAGGTAGCTCCAACTTTGAGTAAGAGGTCAATCATCGAATCCGACTCGGTTGGGCAGCGTTTGGGAAGCTACGGCACATCTTTTCGTCCAATATTCCGCAGTGCTTGAAGACAAAAGTATTGAAGAGTAAAGTGTGTGTTGCCACACTGATCAAACACTTAAAAGAGTGATGACATACGGTACTGAAACGTGGTCGCTTACAATGGGCCTCATAAGAAAGCTTAAAGTCACCCATAGGGCACTGGAGAGGGCTACGGTGGGAGTCTTTCTGCGAGGTCGCATTAGAAATGAGACAATCCTCAGCAGAACCAAAGTATAGCTCCATAGCTGTGCGATATAGCTCTCCGAATTACTAAACTAAAGTGGGCGGGGCACATTGCACGTAGAACCGATGGCCAATGCGGCGGAAAGGTTCTAGAGTGGCGGATTTGCAGGTGGAAGGCGCAGCGTAGTTAGGCCCCCCACAACGTGGACAGTGAAGGTCTCAGGAGTCCGCTGGATGCGAGTGGCGCAGGACCGGTCATTGAGGCAATCTTTGGGGGAAGCATATGGTAATAATGATGATTTATGAAGTAAACGTTTAACAATTGATTGTCAAATTCTAAATGAAATAAACTTTTAACGTGGGTGAAATGAGTTAGTTGTTTAGCCACGGTTAGTGAAAATTACCTTTATCGCCTTTGGTAATGAGATCATTACCTAATAACACTTGTAAAATTGATTACCCATTCCGATTCATATAATCAGATACTATATATCATACGTGTGGTCAGATAGACCAGATATATAATATACACGCGGTATACAATAATCGATAAAATCTGAAAATAGAATCTGAACAAATAAAATTCTTAATAGTCTTAGGTTATTTAAAAAAAGAAGATCAGAAAATATTCAATTTACTTTCATATCAATAAATATTTACAATTGTAATATGAACAATAATATTTAAGTACAAGAATATGTATCATCTATGCGCAGTTGCCGGCACAAAAGTCTCTTTTTTGAGGTTACGCGGAGGTTTTTGTTTGAGGTACGCGACAGGTGCAATTTTTTTTCAGTTAAGTTTTGTATGAAAGACTACAAAATGTGTATATTTTTTAAAACTGCAATAAATATGCTATCTTACAGTATTTTTTTTAATTGGATAAGTTTGTTTTTTAATACTTATATGACGCTTAAATTATAATAAAAACGGTAACTTCTTTACTTTTACTCCATAAAATCTACTTTTTTATATGAAATTGCTCATGTTTATGATAAAAAATGGATTCTCCATGTGTGTTTTACACGAAAATGATACCAAACAATGCATAGTAGACCTTTTTAATTAGTAAAAAAATATTAAACGTAACCCTTCCGCATGCACATTCACCCCCCTCCCCCCGCGCTCAGGGGGGAATTGGTTTTCCCTCCACATCTAAAAACAACTATTTTGAGACCCTCTAGCTCTGGTTAAAATTACAAAACTGTAACTCGCAGCGCACAATTTTTCTCAACTTTGTATGGGCCGTGACCCTTACTACACATATCGATAGAGAAAAAAAAACTGAACAAAACTGCATTAAAAACTCATTTTGGCCAAAATGGCGTTTACGCCCTTTGAGCCTAAAGGTATCGATATATAGGTATTCCGAAACATGAACATCTGACGGAGAGTTAATGTTGATATTAATATCACCCGTAACTATAAAGCAGTTAGGGCTCAGAGTATCATTTTTAATAAATGAATCTAAGGAGTGAATGAAGGGAAAAGGGTTCACAAAAGAAGGAGAACGGTATAAACCTAGCAATGAAAAATGATCTGGTACACGTATAAAAAGACAATCCGTGTCCTGAATTAGTGGTTCAGTAACAATAGCATTTAGGTTTTTCCTGACATACGCGACTACACCGCTAGCTTGATTATAAGATCTTACAGTGCGGTAAGAATTATATCCCTCGAGTTGACCAATAGTAGACCCGTCCTTCAGCCAACATTCAGTCAGAACAACAACGTCAAAATCAATTTTTAGTCGGTTGAAGGTTACTAGAAACTGGTTAAAGTTATGTTGAAGGCTCCTTATGTTAAATGTAAGAACTTTGATAGAGAAGCTAGAAGTTATAATTTTTAAACAGTGCTCCGCCGAATCAGCAACATGACAGTTAACAGGGAAAGAATTGTCAAGTTCATTTCCCATGTCTAGTCCGGCCATGGCTTAAGAAAAAAGCAGCTAGGTAGGCGACTAGAGACCTGTTGCTGAAACGGATGCACTTGAGAACTATAAATATGACTTCTGTTATTAAGTGTGTGTGTGATAATAAGTGTGTAAGTGTAGGAATAAACGTGTAAAATTAGCAGTAATATTATGTACAGTATGACTAACATGCAGGTAAAATATGAGCATGGATGGGTTTGGAAACATATTGAAGCACAAAAGCTACACTCCTGATGGATCTGCTCTTTCTGTAACTGCCGCCGTACTCCGAGAATCTGTAAAGTAAAGATAAGAGAACTAATCATCCCCACTTCACCAGTTGGGGAGTCACCCGAAAAAATGTTTTTTTCTAGTTTTTATTGTACCACTTTGTTGGCATAATTAATATGTATACCTGTACTAAATTGCAGATTTCTAGTATCAACGGCCATGCTGCAGACAGACGGCCAGACTGACATGCCGAAACTATAAGGGTTACGTTTTTGCCATGGTCAATTTAATTATTTGTCAAATGTTAATACTTGAAAACGATTGCTAGTAATGCGTATAAATAATACGTACCAATTTTCGTAAAAGCCCGGGTCATGGAAACACACTGTATATTTTAATAAAATATTTTCGTACCAATACCTGTTTTTTGTGACAATAAAAAACACGAAATTCATCTGCTTCCTTTAAGATTTGAATTTGGAACCGCTGAAACATAAGCATGTTAGGAGCGGAACCCTAAATTCGCCTCCCTATTTCCCAGTTATTTGAACAATCAAATCAAATGTACTTGGGATATAAATAAAACAGAGGAATTCGCAATAGCTCAGATTTCTCTGTGATTGGTAGAAGAAAGCTCGCATTCTTGCTACGAACAAATAAAACATGGAAGCCGCACGCCATATTAAATTGCCTTTTAAAAACGATCCTGAATTTTAGTTGACGAATGAAAATGAAGTTGACGTTGAAGTAGTTATTCAAAAAGACAAAAAAAAGAAAAAGATTTTTTTTTGGTAGTACTGACATTAGGTCTCATAATATTTTTGTTTATTTTGATGTCTAGAATGCATAGTTATAATCTTTCGGAATGCTCCCGAGCACTCTGTATAAACATTTGTCAAAGATGTTGCGTCGAAATGCGCGCTGTGTCACGATAAGCGCTATGTCCTGCCCATCTTGGCACAAATTGAACAACTGGTTTTGTGGGCATTTTTGAGCTGGTTTTAGACGTCAATGTTATATTTGGTCGCAGCATTCTCGCATTAAATTGTTATACCCACTCATTTGCTTTGAAATTTTGGTTGAGCTAATTATTCGTATGTAAAATAAGAGTGGCAGCCTGGTAACCACAGTTACCAAAAGCAAATGAGTACCAGTTTGAGTTTTGTACGTAAATGGTAATTCATTCAGGGGGTAACTGCGCTTATTAATTACAGTGATACAATGTATGTATGTTATGGTGGTATGGTAGGTGGTTTCTCTGACACGTCATCGGTTACCCGCTGCCGGCGACGTGTCAGGGATACCACCCTCAAACATTCTCGAACAAAACATTCGAACGTCGTCGGCGGCGGACACGCGTCGGTCGCCGGTCGTCGGCTAGAAAACTCACGGCCTAATACGTCCATAATACTCGTATATCCAGCAGTGTTATTCACTAAGGAAACCGCCTTGCTGTCAGCGCTGTGTCAGCGTGTACCAAAAATGGTATTCACTAAAGTACTTTAAACGACACTAGTGCTCGGTGACGAATGCGGCGTGAGCTGGAAAAACAGCGACGAACTCGCCCACAACCTCGCTCACAGCCTCGATTCCTAATGTCAAATAAAACGGCTAGGATTTTAGTCAAGGCTGTCTCGACGTCGAGCTCGTTGACGAACGCAGCGTCGAATGTGTGAATAAGAGAATAGCATAGCAGCAGTGGATAAGTGATAGTGTAATGTGTGTGTAAAATAAAGTCATTATAAACTCAATAAAGATTCGGTTGACAATATAAATATTCATCAAAATTAATTAACTGCCTATTTTTTACAACCCTGTTACCTGTAAAGCGGCTGCTACTTCGTTATCTTTCGTGCTGACTATGTAGTTGTTGGTCGCCCAGTATGTGGAGTCGGGGTTCGATACTTGACTCGCGACGAATGGTACGTAGTAGGAACTAAAAACAAAGAAATATCATGGGACAAGTTTACGCGTAAGTTACACCATCAGCCTCTCTCAGTAGACTGCTGGGTGCTTAGACAAGTTGCCAATCGTTAACGCTTAATCATCAATCGTAAACGAAAGGCAGCACTGTTTTTGTCGCACTAATATGAAAGAGTGGCAGAGAGGGAAAACTACGATACGCTGCTAAGCGTTAGCGATTGGCTTCTTGGCTAAAGCATCCTGGACGTAAACGTCTCGTATTAACTATGCGTATCGACGCATTATTAGGAAGTAAATGCCTATGCCGATGCCATGTGGTGACGGCAGTAAGAATACATTTGTCATCACCCCAACCTCCTGTGGGTGTCGTAAGAGTCGACTAAGGGATTGAAGTGTCACTGACTATTATTTGATAAAAGATCGATGGGCAGCAGCGTCATCATAGTGGACACATTACTGCGATCGCCAATCCGCTTGCCCAGCGTGGCGGGTATTTACCTCTTAATGCGTCTATATGCATATATAGTTAATAGAAGAGGCCTACGTCCAGCAGTGGACTATCATAGGCTGATGATGAAATGCCTATAATCACAAGCCGGTTGAGGATCGAAGTAGTGTCTACTATGATGATGCTGCTGCCCATCATCTTCTATAAAGGAATATTCATGGACACTTCAATCCCTTAGTCGACTCTTACGACACCCGCGGGAAGATATAAGGTGGTGACAAATGTTTTTTTACTGCCAAGTTTTTGTTGTTGTTGTTCTGCAAGAATTGGTTATTTATCTATCTATCTATCTATTCAGCCCGTGTCCACCCACTGCTGGGTATAGGCCTCTTCTTTATTACGCCACTTTCCTCGGTCGTGTGCTAATCGCATCCATTGCTTTGTTGCGGTTCGGCAGATGTCGTCGGACCATCTTGTCGGTGGTCTCCCAGCAGATCTTCTTGACCACCCTGGCCACCATTCAGTAACCTGCCTCGTCCACCGCCCATCGCTACTTCTCGCCAAGTGCCCTGCCCATCTCCACTTCAGCTGTGCGATTCGTTTACCGACGTCGGATACTTTCGTACGGCGCCGGATTTCGCTGTTTGGAACACGATCAACAAGGGAGATACCTAACATGGCTCGCTCCATGGCCCTTTGTGTCACGTTCATTTTGTGTAGAACTCCCTTGTTGAGCGCCCAAGTTTCTGATCCGTAAGTGAGGGTGGGCAAGACACATTGGTTAAATACCTTCGTCTTAAGGCACTGGGGGATTTTAGATTTAAAGACGCGCGACAGGTTACTAAATGCAGCCCAACCCAGCTGAACTCGTCTAGCGACCTCTTTCTCTTGGGTTCGTTGATCAAAAGATAAACAGTGTCCAAGATATACGTAATCACGCACGACTTCCACTTGCGTGTCACCAATGATGATATGTGGTGTCTGGGTTAGTCGGTTAGTCATGATTTTTGTCTTGGACATGTTCATCCTGAGACCAACGGTTAGAGATGCTATACGCAGTTCATCCAGCATGATTTGGAGGTCTAAAACGTTCTCAGCTAGAGGGACGAGGTCGTCTGCGAACCTTAAATGCGACAATCTGGCGCCATTTACATCGATACCTCTTTCGCTCCAGTTCAGAGTCTTCATCATGTCTTCTAAAACACAAGTGAAGATGCTACAAAGTTATTTATCTACTAAAAAATAAAACATGGAAGCCGCACGCCATATTAAATTGCCTTTCAAAAACGATTCTGAATTTTAGTTGACAAGTGTCACCCCCTCTTTAATGCATCACGGTAATGAATGTCAATATCAACCTATAAAAACTTAAGCCGCCATTTAAAAATAGTTGTGATTGGTCCGTCAAAGTTTTGATTGGATAATGTTCTATAAACATTTGTCAAAGATGTTGCGTCAAAACATGCGCGGTGTTAAGAAAAGCGCTATGTCCTGCCCATCTTGGCACAATTGAACAATTGCTTTTGGGGGCATTTTTGAGCTGGCGTTAGACGTCCATGTTATATTTATGGTCGCAGTTATTTATGTTTTGCTCGTAGTCAATGCCGTCTTTACCATAAGGGCACAAGGGGCACGTGCAAAGGGCCCCCATCTTCTGGGGGCCCCCCGAAAGATCGACAACTTTCCTCACATTTATTCTCACGTTTACTTTCCTTTCGAAAGGGGCCACAAAATCCTTGGGTGCCCAGGGTGCTTAGCCAAGTTGTCAATCGCTAGCGCTTAAACGTCAATCGTAAGAGAAAGGCAGCTAACTGTCTTTGTCGCACTAATATGCAAGAGTGAGAGAGAGGGAAAACTACGATACGCTACCAAGCGCTAGCGATTGGCAACTTGGCTAAGCATCCAGGGGCCCCCCATAGTTAAAGACGACCGTGCTCGTAGTTGGTAGCATTTTGTAATTGTTAATTTTGTAATTGTTTATTTAAGACTATATGAACGAATCTTTTTTCGGCTTTTTGTCCTCATTTGCTAGATACGGCACAGGAAAAATACATTTTCCTAACTAGTGCGCAAAAACGAACTTTGCGCACGCTTCGCGCGCGGTAATTTCTCTTTTTGACGCACTTGTTATGAAAAAAATAGTCCCTTACACGTGCAAAAAATTTTTTTTTACTCGGGTGATTGTCGCCCTCGTTTCACTCGGGCTCCAACTTTCACCCTCGCCGAAATAGTTATTTATTATACAAGGGGGCAAAGTTGTTGTTTAACTGTCGTGCCAATATTGAGACCTGAGCTAGCGAAAGATTCCAAAATTGAGCCACGAGCGTAGCGAGTGGTTCAAAAACTGGAATCTTGAGCATTGCGAAGGTCTCAAGGCACGAGAGTTGAACAAACTTTGCCGCCAAGTGTAATACAACTTTTTTCCCCTCACTATCGCGAGGAAATATGATTACAAATCTTATCCAAATGTAAATTAACTTTAAGAAACTATTGAAAACTCAATGTCGAAACGTATCGTAGAATAGAGTTACTTATGGAATTTAAATATTGCCAATGGCTTACAAAGTCACATGAGAAACGACCAATTTAACATGTGAGCTCCGATTGCGCATGTTTACTACGGTCATACAGATCCACTTATACTAGGCAGTAGGGGGCTATAGGAATTAGAGAAATGTCAAATTACTTTATTCACAAGTGTGTAAAAAGCGTTTTTACCCGCTCGTATTAAAGGATAAACGAGCGCTTTACGAGCTAGTGAGGGGAAAAAAGTTTTCCCGCACTAGTTAGGAAATGTACTATTTTAGTACAGATGGTGCCTTTTTTAGGCTCTAATGCGAGAAGTGGGTCATTTTACGTCAGGTCCAAAACTTCGGAGGGCCATCTGTACTAAAAAAACGTCGTTCGAAACACGTGCAAAAAGGAAATTCATTAAAATTCCATGTTTTCGGCACTTGTGTCGTAATGTACTATTTTATCACAAACTACGGACTTTTTTATTATTGTTCCGTGAACGCTATTTAAACATTATATTATTTTTCAACCCATAGATGTATGCATTTTTTTCCGCGTAAAAATTTTTTTTATTTATGCTAATAAAAGTCAGTCTGTCTATAAAAACTTACGCAGCCTTATATTCGTTGTACAGCTTACATTTCTCCAGACTCTTCACTGTCGTATACCAAAAACGCTTCATTTGGTTGTTGTTACAATTCTTGATATAGTTGTGAATGTATATGAAATCGCTCGCGCGTATGTCTGACCGGAGGAGAGCGTGTAAAGCCGCGATGCGGAGTTGTATATGCTCTGTGTCATCCATTATAGTTGGTAGAGACGATTGCAGGACCTGTGAAATAGTACATTATGATACAATTGCGAAAAAAAGGAAGTTTGAAACGATTGGCGATGAATTTAAATACGACCGCGGGGAGTTTTTTGAAAACGTGGCTGACGTTTCGCTAAGCTCTTAACAATTTAAAATGTTTTCCTCAATCGGCTAAGAGTCGACTAAGGGATTGAAATGTCCATGAATACAACAAGAAATATATTTTACCGAATAATCATTAACATTACGCCCATAGCCGTACGCAGGCGGTGGACGGGAGCTGCCGTCGGCCAAAGCCGCCCATAGCCGTTCATGTCTGTTACTCTTCTTCGCCATGTATACTGTTCTCGTGTAGGAGTCCGCAGAGTATCCCAGGTTGCATAATCCTTGCAGCCAGACCATGCGGTCGATGTATTGTGGACAATCTGTGGATTAGTAAGCTGTGTCAAATGTATTGTTATTGCTAATTATTAATGAAAATAAAACTTAACGTCACAATTGTAGCATTACGAATCTACCACGCCAACCAAAAAACAACCAGCCAACAGCATGTCGGGCCATGCTCTGTGTAGCGTCCCGTAGTGATTCAAAAACGACCGATTATATTGGAAATAGTTTTTTCATTACACCTGTTCGGTAACTGCACCAATGAATGCGCTGCGGCAATGCGCGCCGTAGATGCGTCATTACACCCTAGGGCTGTCAAGGATTTTCATACAACACTACGTCGCACTAGCGCGGCGCGCGCTGCGCCAAGATTTTATCCCTGATTTTGAGAAATGATTTAGATAGAGTAGTTTTTTGAAAATATATTGTTTTATTTACTTTTTAACCGACTTCAAAAAGGAGGAGGTTTACAATTCGTCGAAATCTTTTTTTTTTTTTATGTTTGTTCCCCGATTACTCGAAGACGCTTGGACCGATTTGAAATATTCTTTTTTTGTTTGTAAGGGTATACCTTCTAGTTGGTCCCATTGTCACCGAATCCAGATCTGATGATGGGATCCTGGAGAAATCGAGGGAACTCTTCAAATGTTGTAGGCACACATGACATTTTTCATTTATTTTCGAAGACTAATCAAGTATTTGCATCTAGTCATGAACATCTTGAGTTGGTGATCTGATGATGGAAGGTACAACTCTTTAGCAATTAGGAGTTGGGGGATAATTCTTTAAGTATAACATATTTCGTGTATTTTGGAAGCTATTTGAGTATTTGCCTTTAGATGGTCATCCTTTTATGTTGGTGAGCTGATGATGTAAGGTACAACTCCTTGGAGATTAGGAGTTGGGGGATAATTCTTTAAATATGACATATTTCATATATTTTGGAGGCTATTCGAGTATTTGCCTTTAGGTGGTCATAGTCTCATGTTGGTGAGCTGATGATGAAAGGAATAACTCCTTAACGATTAGGGGTTGGAGGATCATTCTTTGTATATAACAAATGTCATACATTTTCGAGATCTATTCAAGTGTTTTCTTAGTAGTTATGACATGTCGGTTAGCGGTTAGTGATTCTTTAAATAATATTGGCATGCTAAGTCACCTTTGAAATTGTTGTTGTATTCATATAAGTTCGCCAGTTCAGGTTTTATGGCATACTACAGTGCAGTACATTCTAATTATAAGTATTTAGAGCATACTGAATAACGATTTTATATTTACACTACTAAAAAGCAAAAAATAAAATATTTTAAAAATAAAAATAAAACCGCCTTCAAAAATTCGCCCGAACTAAAAAGTTAAAAATAATTTTGGTTCCTACTACTTAGGATTTCCTACCCAAACCTTTAAACCTTTTACCCTATTCATTGAAATAAAACATTATGGCTAGGTACCCTACAGATTTCTTAGAAGTCGGTGCCAAGCCAAATATGTTCACTTCGCGAGTACTTATATGTATTTGATAGAGCTTTGTAACTTACTGTCACTCCGGTTATGCTTTCATGAAATTGACCGAGGCAGACCATTCTGTTGATAAAAGCGTAATCGGAGTGACAGTAAGTTACAAAGCTCTATCTAATATATACCTATAAACGTATTCGGCTTGGCACCGACTTCTAAGAAATCTGTAGGGTACCTAGCCATAATGTTTTATTTCAATGAATAGGGTAAAAGGTTTAAAGGTTTGGGTAGGAAATCCTAAGTAGTAGGAACCAAAATTATTTTTAACTTTTTAGTTCGGGCGAATTTTTGAAGGCGGTTTTATTTTTATTTTTAAAATATTTTATTTATCTCACAGGTGTGATGAAAAACATTGTGTGTACCACGGGCGGTACAAAAATTATGAACGCGTGTGAAGTAAAGCCCGCGTCTTCGGCTTGGGCTTTACTTTCACACGCGTTCACTAATTCTTATTTACCGCCCTTATTACACAATATACTATTTTTTAAAGTATTCATGTTTTTTTCATTAAGAGGGACGAGGTTACAATTTTAATTCTTCTTCTTCTATCTAGCGTTATCCCGGCCTTTGCCAGGGTCCGCTTTCCTGCTACATTTCCTCCACTTTACGCGATCCTGGGCATCTTCTACTGTAAGCCCATTCACACTCATGTCAGCCTTCACGACATCTAGCCATCGCTTCTTTGGTCTGCCGCGGGGTCAGAGGCCGTCACAGGTTACAATTTTAATTAATAACATATAATTGATTAAAGAAACTCACCGCTATACATCCTAAAGTACTTCACCACAATATTATCAAACAAATCTTGCTTTTCCTGTTCCAGCGCCCTCCTAGTTTTATGCGCAAGCGTCGCGAAACTCAAAATGGCGGCGTGTCGGATTTCCCTAGAGAAGTCTAGACCCAACTTGGTGAAGACTTCTAGGTCTTCTAGAAGGCTGGTTGAGTAGTTGGCGACGTTGAACGGAAGTTTTCTGATGAGGGAGAGGATTGTCGCATCTTCGATTTTTTCCTGTAAAAAAATAGTAGTAAATTCGCTTAAAATACGATACTTAAGCACTAATCGATTTGAGTATAAGTACCAGGATGCTTAGCGTATCGTAGTTTTCCCTCTCTGTCACTCTTGCTTATTAGTGCAACAAAGACAGATAGTTGCCTTTCGTTAACGATTGACGATTAAGCGCTAGCGATTGGCAACTTGGCTAAGCACTCAGGTGTCCCAACCCAAGATTATAGGAGATGAAGGGAAAACACTCTAAGAAATGTCGATATACTGTTATGGTACAGTCAAGAGCAAAAGTAAGTGATCACCTTGTGCCTTATCACAATGGAATAAGGTCTATAATCGAACAAGAATGATCACTTACTTTTGCTCTTGACTGTACGTAGAGACTTTATCTTATTTTGAATAGCGAGTAATTCTGGATTAATAGATTTTGTATGACAAGTAGCTGTATAGCAACGGCGATACATAATTTTTTTGCAATTTGAATCATTAATTTCAGTCATTTTACCCTATTCCTTTCTTTTGAGATACTGTGTTACTCTAAAATAATTATTTATTTAATTGCCTGCTCTCTGTTTGCATCATACAAATAGGAAGTATTTATTTTTACACAGTTTAATGGGCCTACGGATTTGTCCCTATTTTGTTACCATTTTCCATACTTTATAAGGCGGTAACAAAGGAGGAAATCCGGAAAATGGATGAATATATTGGGATTTTTTTTCCTTTTGGGATCGAAAGTGCTCATAATTCTGAGCAGAAATAACCAAAAGTTTACCCATACTTTAAAAGTTATGGAAATGGACAATTTAAAAAGACATTCTAGAGTTAAAGTAAAAAATAGAGTTTAAGTAAAACACACTCATGGCTATTTTTTTGCATTAGGAGCATTCCACGAGAATGTCGCTTACGTAGCGCGATTCTTTTAGTACATCTAAAAATGATAGGAACCCGAGTTCTAGTGTGGTAATATTTCGGGACTTAACTTACACGTTCACACAGTTTTTTCTAACTTTCAGGATTTTTTTATCATAGCTGCCATAGATAGTATAAGCGTCACGTAAGCGACATTTTTGTGGAATGTCACATTACAAGTAATTATAATTCTAGTGTTAAAATTGTCTCAACATTGAAATATGAAAAACAATTAATTATTGTATTAGAGTAACCACTCATTACAAGAGAGCTAATTATAAATTATAATTCCTTATAATTACTGGGTACTTAACTTAGATATTATGTATCGTTATAGAGGCAACCTATTTTTTTAATACGTTCTGTGGGTTCCGTTCTTCAACGGGAATCAAAAACGAAAATAAGTTAGTTGTCAGCCTCCGTAGCTTAGTTGATAGTGACCAATTGACCATGCCTACGATGCTGGAGGTTTCGGGTTCGAATCCCGGCGAAGGCATTATTTGTGTGTTTATTTATCACAAATATTTGTTCCTTGGTCATGGCTGTCTATGTATTTATCTATTATATATATCGTCACCTGCTACCCACATCACAAGCCTTAATTGAGTTTACCTTGACACTAGATTTGTGTGAGATGACCCAAAATATTCGCTTAGAATACGCTACTACTTATTTAATCACTACAGTTAATAATAATTTGGTAAATACTAATATCCAATTGAATCATTATGAAAAATTGGTTGACAATTGAAGTGTCCATTAAAAAAACATGTTCAGTGCTTAAAAAAATCAGGGCAAATTCACACCTTATTCTGTTAAAAGTAGGTAAGGTTTTTCCTTTCGTAATTTGAATTGACTAGACATGTTCTTTCCGTGGACCCTTCAAGTTTATATTCAGTAAAACGCAATTTTACGAAAAGATAGGATACTACTATAAGAATTGTTAAAAGCCTTTAGGTAATTCATTTATCGTTTTAATAAAGTACTAGATAACATGACTAAAGTAAGATTGATGATAAACGCTTGTTCAAAAACTTATTCCATGTTATTCCCTCCTCATACACTTACACTATTTAGGGTTGCCAACCGTACTATATTATATACTATTGTACTATATTTCGACTCTCTGTACTATACCTATACTGTTGAAGAAAAACATAGTACGCAAAAATACTATATTTTTTTACAGTGTACTATATTTTTTCACATGTTTTTTGGAAAATACTATAAATCTTAAAAAAATTGTTGGTAACCTTAGGTAAAACTCTTTGCCACTAGGGAAACCATAAGCAAGACCTAACTCCAATAGTTGACTAAGATTTTCGAATTACTTATTAATAATAATAAGTTATAATTAAAAATAACTTGGTTGACCTTTGATAACAGACAAACATGTCTATAGAATTCGCATAGGGGAATTTATTTTTGTTCATTTCCATAGTTTTGTATTTATGGGTGAATTTTATAATATGGGTTATTTCTACTTAGAAGCACGAGCTCTATCCATCCCAAAACGAAAAAAATGTGCAAAAATTTCCATATTTTTTTCGGATTTCCTCCTACGTTGCCGCCATACATAGTGAATATGTTTAAGTATAGAAAATGGTAACAAAATACTCAATACTCAATCTTTATTGCACTTATAATGTGGTTTACAAGGTGTTACACATTAAGTTACAGAGACATTATAACCCTGTTGGGCACGGCAATTTTTTTGTCGAGAGAGGGAGGCTTATAATTAAAGTAAATTGGTACTCCTGATATCTATCTACGGCACAATTTAAGCGGCTACTAATTAAATATTGGAACTATGTTATTCTTATTACATTTTTTGTTTTGTATGTATTTTTTTTGTTTATAATGATTTTAAGTTATTGCATAGTTTTAGGTTGGTGTATGATTTTATTGTTGTACTATTACGTAATCTAATATTACTTACTTTATTCTAATGAATCTTCCATGTATTCTTGTATTGTATAATATGTCTTACTGATGAGGAACTTAACTTGAAGAATAGGAGAAAAATCCATGAGACTTTTTTTCTCATTGGTATTATTGGTATCGAAATGTTTCCAGCGCCTAAAAGAGGAAGAGGTAGACTCCTTCAAACATGGATAGCTACGATAAAAAATAAGGACATGAATGATGCAAATGTAACATCTGAGACAACCCGGGACAGAGTGTCCTGGCGAAGAAAGACTAGGAGAGCCGACCCCAAATGATGGGATAAGGCGAGGTTGAGAAGAAGAAGAAGGTACTATTGGTATCGTGAATTCAAAATTATGAAAAATTACAAAATAAAAAGAAATGCTCACAGTTACTTTTTTATTTTCTGCTGAAGAATGTATACAAGTCACTGGCTTTCGACAATAAAAGCACAAAGCGTCGTCTTTAAACTTTATTGTCTGTGTCATCGATGTCATTGACAATAGGTGTTATATTAACACGTTGGTATATTTAACTTATTTCAATGTTACTTGTTGAAATAAAGAGACGTGAAGCTTAAAAGACTAGTATCCAGGCCAAAATTTAAAAAATATGTCGAGACGTCTAAGGATTTTAAAACGGCTGAACAACTGACAGTGAAGGCAGTATGGCTTCGTGCTTTCGCTTGTCCACAAGGTCTAAAAATATTTAAAATAAACAACTAACAGTGAAACGTGATTCTAAGTATAACTATTGATGTGAAACAAAATTTCTTTTTCGTTGTTAAGTTTCCACATGTACTAAAAGGCTTCTCTAATTGTTTTATTGTCTTGACGCAAAACTAGAATTTTTATATTTTTTCTCATCAAAATATCGAGGCCTTTTAATTTTTTTTTAATCTGTCCGCCGTTTCCATATAAAGAATAATTTGTGATTTTTTTCATCAATAACTTGGCATTTGCATTAGTGCTACTAAAACTAACATTTTTAGTACAGATGGTGTCTTTTTTACGCGATATTGCGAGAAATGGCTCATTTTATGTCAGGTCCAAGACTTTGGACACGTGCAAAACGAAAATTCGTAAATCGTGTCAATTTAAAACACTTCCTTCGGTCGTGTTTTAAACCTTCGCCACTCGTTTCGAATTTCATGTTTTTCGGACTTGTGTCGTGTTTCGTTTAAGGTGGACCTTACATCTTTGCAATTAGGTTTACTGTTTCTCAAACGATGACAGTTTCCAAGTCAAGCAAATTTTAACATAAAATGCTTGAGAGTTTGTAAGCTCACAATACTATTAGCTGTACCAAGTTCGATACGGAACACTAAAACATAATGGTGATTTATAATCGTCCTTTGAATTTTATAGTATACCGGCAGTATTAACTGTTCATTCTTCCGTATTTACGCGTGTCATTAATTTAATAGTTGCGACAAGAGGATTATTACTAAAAGTAGGAGCAAAAAATTTATTTGAACGAAAAAATCTTTTCATTTTATTATATTTTAGAAAAAATAGGAGCTATAGAAGTTTAGAAAAATAGGTATTTGAATAAACTATTGCTGTCGCTTTGCTCTGATACACCAAAGAGACTGCAGCTTAGCCGGATAGTACTTATGAAAAGTGGCGAAAACAAGGTGTGGTCCCCTGTTTTCTCCTCCAAAAATATTTACCGCCATAGACGTGCGAAAATTGGAGTTTATTTTAAATAAATTACTACAAAGTGAACGTCCATGGAGAAAACAGGGAAATACGTTAGCATGGAAAAAAAACAGCTCCTATTTTCTCTTAACAGTTGATTATTGTTTCATCTATGTTTTGACTTTACAAGATCCATAAAAATAAGTAAACCATTTTCAGAAAATAATAACCAACATTTCACAAAAATATTCGCCATTTTGAAAACGTTTCGGAATAATTGAAAACGGGGGTTAAATTAAAACCAAAATGTGGGAGACGGTTAAAAAATTTGGATTGGGGTTTTGTGACTTGTCTACCATGATTTGGAATGTTGCTGTCATGTTGCGTTTGGTTGCTGTTCGAGTGGAAAAAAACGCTCCTTGTAAGTAATCCAACATGTTGACTTTTTCGGACTATTTCACAATCGCCATGTAAAGCTATCCCTGTCCGTCAGATAAAACCATCAATCATCTTCATCATCATAATCATCTCAGCCAAAAGACGTCCACTGCTGAACATAAGCCTCCCCTAGACCTTCACCTGTACCGGTTAGATGCGACCTGCATCCAGCGTGTCCCGGCGACCTTCACAAGGTCGTCTGTCCATCTTGTTGGTGGACGCCCTACGCTGCGTTTGCCTAGCCGTGGTGTCCACTCGAGCACTTTTCGACCCCATCGACCATCTGCTCTGCCTGCAATGTGACCTCATTGCCACTTCAGCTTGCTTAAAATCATCAATATTCGAGAGAAAAAAAACAGCTGAAATGTGGTGTGAAAGGGGTCCTTAAAAACATGCAACCATTTGACGTTCGTAACGTTCACTCAATCCAATTTATAATTTAACCAAAGACCCCATTTGAAACAGCAAAAACCTCTTAATTTTCTACAACCTACAAAATTGTAATAGGACCCACCCCACAAGTAACTTGCTTTTATCACAGGCCTATAAATCTCTGTCTTTTGGTAGGCTTGCGTAGGGATACAGATCCAACACGTAGAGACCCTTTGTTGAAATAAGCGCTGTTGTACAATGTACACCTGTTGCAACCCATTCACGAGCACAACAATAAATATCCGTAAACCTGTCCCAGCAGGCGTATAGACTATTGAGTATTGATAAGTAAATAGAAAAGACTAATGGATCAGAGATGGAGCTATAGAAAAAAGGTCCGGACACCTGCCATAACAATGACTTCTCTTTGCTATGGAGGCATGCGGTGACTTGTCGCCGTCTAGCGCCGGCTAGGCCGATGAAATGCCGTCACAAGATCAGCTAACTAGTAACTTTATAATGATTCTGTCTTACGTCCTGCAGCGCCACTGGGCTCTCCATAGTCGTGCTTAAAATTAGTCAAATTTCCATTTGTTACATCTATTGCAACAGCATGACTTTTCGTTTCAGCAATCCATCCAACCATCTACGTCATGAACGCTGCGTGTGCTGCTTGCTACATCTACGTGTATCACGTCTCCATGGTGTGGTTTGTGAATGAGCGCGCCGGAGACACAGTGACTGCTGTCAAGGTGGCATCGCTCAGTACGACTAGTATGATCGGAATTAGTAAGATGATCTACATGTATTTGTATAGGTCAGTATTATACTGCGAGTAAATTAAAATAAAATAAATAAAATAAATATCTTGGGACATCTTACACAAATCAACCTAGTCCCACGGTAAGCTCAATTAAGGCTTGTGTTGTGGGTACCAGGCGACGATATATATAATAGATAGATACGTATAGATACTTAGATACATACACAGCCATGACCAAGGAACAAACATTTGTGATAAATAAATACACAAAGAATGCCCTCGCCGGGATTCGAACCCGGAACCTCCAGCTTCGTAGGCAGGGTCACTACCAACTAGGCTACAGAGGCTGACAAATTGCAATATACTTGCTTTTACTGCCGTGTGATGACGGCAATAAGAATACATTTGTCACCACCCCAACTTCTCCTGCGGGTGTGATAAGAGTCGACTAAGTGATTTAAGTGTCACTTACCATTATTTGATAAAAGATTGATGATGGGCAGCAGCGTCATCATAGTGGATACATTACTGCGATCGCCAATCTGCTTGCCCAGCGTGGCGATTATGGGCATTTACCTCCTAATGCGTTTATACGCATAGTCAATAGGAGAGGCCTACGTCCAGCAGTGGACTATCATAGGCTGATGATGTATATTGCAATATGCCCCGGCCACTGCCAATTCAGCTTAGCGATTTAGAGAACTAAGTATATTAGATAGTTTGGTTCTGCTGCGGGTGGCCTCATACGAGCCAATAATAATAATAATAATAATAATAATAAGCCCCCTAAATCCAACCATACGTCCGAATCGACCATCAGATTCACGTGGGGGGCGGACACACGATACAAATTTACTGGCGTGGCTAACATGGCTCTGGGTACCCTTTTTGGAGATGAGATTGAGAAGTAAACGTTTAGAGCCGCTTCCCGGGGGCGATCGCCGGGGCACACCTGGAGCTGACGCTGGGTGTCTCAGCATGCGAACCGTCAGCGGAGAGGAGTTGAATAGGCGGGCTCCCTCCGGATTTTCCGAAAATGCTACAGCCAACCAAACAGATGACCGACGGACAGACCTTGACAATATTAGCTTAAGTTCATCAGCAGAGCCCTATAGTCCATCAACAGCATCATACATCCCATCACCAGTTTCTTCCGTGGGTGCAAGCTCACGACTAGCACCCACTCCCGACTTAGATGTTGCGCAGGAGGCGAATGCCTTCTTACCTGCGTCCACTAAGGCTGGGAAACCAAGGGTGCGCATGAGTTGGAGCAAAGAAGTAAACCTATTCATCATGCGCACCTACTATTACATAACTAAACTTGAAACCGATATGACCACTTATAGAAAGCAGTTGTTTGAACTTTTCTCACAACAATACCCGACAGTTAAAGTTAGCGAGCAACGAATATCCGACCAAAGGCGAGCAATCATTAGAAACAATTTACTGACTGAACAGGAACTTATCCGACTAAAAGAAGAAGTACAAACACGCTTAAATAGAGATCTAGAATGTGACTTAAATACTTCCGTTAACACACCAATAGATAATGAAGTTCAAGAAGATATACCGTTTACTAATTATACACAATTACATATGTCGCACACTTCGACCCAAACTGAAACTCTGACATTGACGCTAGAAAATGACTTAGAACCTTTAGTCTACCCCGACGCAACAACTGAACCAAATACCCAAGACATTATTGATAAATTTCATGCCGCAATAGCCAAATACTCCGGAATGAACCCAGCTAGTAGACCAAAATTACCAAGATTAAAATACAGCAACAAACTCTCCCAGTTAGTTCATCTATTTGACCACGACATACTAAGCCGATTTATTTCCACTGACACACAATTAATAGACATTCATACCCTTATTTACTGTACAGCAGTAGTCATCTCTGAGGAGCTGAATTACAAAATAACAGAGCATACAACACATGGCAGGAAAAAGGAAATAAATAAACCTCCATGGCAAATCAGGTTAGAGAGAGATATTGAAAAACTTAGGATAGATTGCGGCAGACTCACACAATACATAAATAATAATAGATCGCATAGACTAGTAAAAAAGGTAGAAGAGATATTTAAAACTAGGCTCACATACACTAGACACGAAACAGATAACAGCAAACCAGAGGAATACTTAGATACATTAAAGCAGAAATTAGCACTTAAAGTACATAGACTGAGAAGGTACATGAAATCTCAAAATAGGAAAAATGACAACATATTATTTAGTACAAACGAAAAAGGATTTTATAGGAACCTACGAAATCATACACAGAATGCACAGACACACATAGACACATCTATACCGACAAACACACAGCTTGAGGAGTTTTGGGGTAGCATATGGGAAGAGCAAACACAACACAATGACCAAGCAGATTGGATAGATACAGAAAGAAATAGGTGGGACAAAATAGAAGAAATGGCATTTGAAGAGATTACAGATATTGACATTAAGAATATTACAGCGAAATTACACAATTGGAAATCACCAGGGGTAGATAAAATACATAACTATTGGTACAAAAAGTTAACATCTCTGCACAAATACATAGCAAAAAACTTGACGGACATTATATTAGGCAAACAAGATTTACCAGAATTTATAGCCACCGGTATAACATACATGCTCCCTAAAACAAATCATACCGCACATCCCTCGCAATACCGACCAATCACATGCTTACCTACCATATACAAAATTTTAACATCGGCAATAACTAGAAAAATTAATAGTCATATAGAGCACAACCAAATTATATCAGAGGAGCAGAAAGGGTGCAGGCGAGGCCACATGGGTTGCAAGGAGCAACTGATCATAGACTCCACTATCCATAAACATGCTACCGCTAAGAACAGAAACCTACATTGCACATATATTGACTATAAAAAAGCCTTTGACAGCATCCCTCATTCCTGGTTACTACAGATTCTTGAAATTTATAAAATAAACCCAAAAATAACCCGATTTTTACGCAATATCATGTCTCAATGGAAAACTACTCTCCAGTTAACTGCCGGTAATCAAACTGTAACTACACGCACTATATCCATTAAGAAAGGTATATATCAAGGGGATTCCTTGAGTCCCATGTGGTTTTGTCTCGCTCTCAACCCATTGTCACACCTACTAAACCGGAGTCGAGTTGGATATAACTTCAAAAGCGCACCAAGAGATGTACCCATTTCACATCTGATATATATGGACGACATAAAATTATACGCTAAAACAGACAAAGACATGAACAAATTAGTAAATATAACAGCAACATTCTGCAAGGATATTAATATGGAATTTGGCATTGAAAAATGTAAGACAGTACACATAATTAAAGGTAAAATACAACCAGGTAACTATTCAATAGATGACAACAACACTATTACAGCAATGGAGGCAAATGACTTATACAAATATCTGGGATACAAACAGCTAAAAGGTCTGGATCATACTACAACTAAGCATACACTAAGTACTGAATATAAAAATAGATTAAATAAAATATGCAAATCACAACTTTCTGGTAAAAACTTAATTAAAGCCATAAATACATATGCTATTCCAATTTTGACATACTCATTTGGAGTAATAAAATGGTCCAAGACTGATATAGAAGCCATAGAGCGAACAACGCGCACCACACTAACAAAATATAACCATTTACATCCCAAATCTGCAATAGAAAGATTGACAGTTAAAAGACAGGAAGGGGGTAGAGGTATGATCAACATGAGCCATCTCTGGCAAAAACAGATACATACCTTACAGACTTTCTTTCATTCAAAGTCAAATACAAGCAACCTACATAGCATAATCGTCCAAAATGACATCAATTATACCCCACTCAACTTACATGAAAAGTCTGATACACATAATATTAACGGCAACAATCCACAAGCACAACTAATAAGTAACTGGAAGCAAAAGGTATTGCACGGACGCCACCCTCATGACTTAGAACAAAATCACATAGACTCCACTGCTTCAAACACATGGCTTAAAATAGGTAGTTTATTCCCAGAAACCGAAGGTTTCATAATTGCAATACAGGACCAAATAATAAATACCAAAAATTACAGAAAATATATCATAAAAGACCCTTCAATCACAGACGACAAATGCCGAAGATGCCACACCCAATCTGAAACCATTCAGCACGTAACAGGAGCATGCACGACGCTGACACAGACAGACTACACACATAGGCATAATCAAGTCTCAAATATCATTCATCAAAATCTGGCATACAAATATAACCTCATACAAGACACGCGCACTCCGTACTACAAGTATACGCCGCAAACAATATTAGAGAATACAACACACAAATTATATTTTGACCGCGCCATACTCACAGACCGTACCATTCACTATAACAGACCAGACATCACATTAATTGACAAATTAAATAAGACCACTTACCTTATAGATATCTCAGTCCCGAATACCCACAATTTACAGAAAACTATCAATGAAAAGATATCTAAATACGCAGACCTAAAAGACGAAGTAGCCCGAATATGGAGACAAGATAAAGTTTACGTTGTCCCAATCGTTCTATCCACAACAGGCATCATTCCAAAGCATTTGCACCATAGTTTAAAATTATTAGGCCTGAAGTCATATATTTACACAATTCTGCAAAAGGCAGCCATACTAAATACATGCCGTATTGTGAGAAAATTCATGCAACTAGACCCTGAAAATAGTTTACATCAATCTACTTAATAATAATACTTCACAAATTTTACTGCATTTACTTGGTGGATAACCCGTAAATGTAGTTAACTCCAGCCTGGTGCTGCGAAAAATCAACCTTTCCGATAATAATAATAATCTTTATTGACATATAAACCTAATATAACACTTTTCACAACATGCTAAAATACCATATAGGAAAGCTTATACATATATATTAGGTTTGAGACAGTTTCTCTAGAATTAAGTCTCTGACTTCCGAAATAGGACAGAGCCTGTGACTCGGAAGCCAGTGATTCCTCCAAGGAGATGCAGTTTATTGGTATGTCTAATAATTTATACTACCTACTAATGACAAAAGGCAAAAACTTAAAAAGAATAAAATAAAAAATGCGAAGAAAAAATACTTTTTTTTTTTCCTGTTTTTCTCTTTTAACTAGACATTGTATGTATGTGTGTATGTATATGTATATGTATATGGGTGATGTGCGTTAAAGTTTTGCTGTGTGTTTCTTTATTATTATTTTTTTTTTTTTCTCTCTTTTCAGGAGTGATTGGTGTGCTTGTGTAAAAGATTGGGTTTATCTGAGGTTTGGCTTTACATGCGATGATGAGAGGATAGGAATGACAGGATAGGATGAAGAAGAAGAATAAGACTCTGGTGTGTGCGTGTATTATTTTATCTCACGCAATTCAAGAGAGTTTCGGTCTCATGGTAAGTTTGTGTTTGAAGCCAGGGGATTAACTTTGCTTTACAGTGGAATCGGTTTAGTGGGTATATATTTAATTGTTTATTTGTTTTATTATAAACGCGGGCGCTCATCACTTTGTACTGGCGGCTGGCAAAGACTGTACGGTGAGACTCTGGGGGACAGACAGCTTGTTTACTACGCTTACTGGTCGTTTTTGTGCATAAAGGTAGATCTCGATGCCTGCGTAATATCGTACGAAGGACATACAACTGTCGTACAGATAGGACGTTGCATTCAGCATACAGTTGTGCTGTAGGATGCCTATAGGGTTTTAAAGTTGCAACCTTCAATACTGCTCTTTGGGCTCGCTCCAGCTTTAGCATGGCTATTTTTCCGGCAGCACCCCAAACTGGGATACAATAGGTGATTAGTGATTGGCATAGGGACTTATATATCATCATAAGTGTTTTATGATCATCAGAGTGACGGAGTTGCTTAAACACGTAAATCAGTTTTCTGACGCGAGAAGTTATTGCATCTATGTTAGCATGCCAATTCAATGTTTGGTCTAGTGTAGTGCCAAGGTATTTTATGTTGTGGACTTGTGCGAGGGAGGAGCAAGAACAATTGGGCGAAGGAAACTGACATATGTGACTTTTGATGGAAAAGGATATAGGAGGTAGTGTTGAGTTGGCAATCGCAAAGGGGATGAATTTCGTTTTGTCTAGATTAAGGGTTAGCAGATTTGATTTGAGCCATTGCATTACGAGTTTCAATCCGTTTTCTGCATGAGTTTTTGTATCGGCCCAATCGGAACCATGAAAAAGTAGGGCCGTATCGTCGGCATAAGCTACGATTTTGCAATTTGTAAGTGACAGTTGGCATAGCTGGTTGACGTAGATCTGGAATAGAGTGGGGCTTAAGATGCTGCCTTGCGGGACACCGTAGCTTAAGGTTTCTTCTTCGCTAACATGGTTCTTTAGTTTTACCGATTGGGAGCGGTTAGAGAGGTAGTCTTGGAACATATTTAGCGAAAGGCCACGGATACCAATGTTCTCCAATTTACGTAATAATATGGGAACTGAAACCGTGTCGAAGGCCTTGGATAGGTCCAAAAAGATACCCAGACAACGTCGCTTACTGTCAAGGCTGTGAGTTATAAAGCTAGTTACATCAGCGACGGCGTCTTCGGTTGATTTTCCGGACCTAAAGCCGTATTGATTATCAGCGATGAGGTTGTATCGATTAAGAAATTTTACCAAAGCAGTGTTCATGACTCTCTCCAAGATCTTTGAAAGGGTAGAGAGTACAGATATTGGTCTGTAGTTCTGTACGTTAGTCTGTTCGCCGCTTTTATAGATAGGGTGCACAATAGCTTTTTTAAATGCTTGGGGAAAAGTTCCGGTTCTGATAGAGAGGTTGCAAATATGAGTGATGACTGATACAAGAGCGCAGAGTGAATTTTTAATAATTTTGGCAGAAATACCGTCCCAACCAGTGGCGCAATCACGAAGATTTTACAATCTCGCAGACTCCTACCAATAGCCCTTTCCATTGGACTTTGGGTGACTTTGAGCTTTCTTATAAGGCCCATTGTAAGCGACCACGTTTCAGTACGGTATGTCATCAGCAGTGATCGGCCATTTCGGGTTATTCTCACCTGTTATACAACCAATTTGTCAGCAGAGTCAGATGACAAAGTCATTGTAACAGATTGCGAATAACCCGAAATGTCACACCCTATGGCGATTACTGGTCGTCAGTGGCAATGGCAACACACACGTAGGGGTTAGATCCTGACGCATTCCTTTAAATTTTTTTTCAGGGTCAAAATCCAAGAAGCCATAGCTCGCTACAAGCTATACAACACCGTGCCACACTTTCGCCAGGAACTGACGAGCTGATGCAGCAGACATTGAAGACTGTGAAGACACGAGCCTTCATCTTCTGGTGGGTTATTAATGGGAATGGCGTCATCTTCCATTTGAAGCCGTTGATCATGAATGGGAGGCACTTCTCGTTTGATGAACAGATCTTGCTTGGTAAGTTATATCGCTGCCTAGTTATACGTTGTCACACTGACACTTAGTCCTGATTTAATTGGCTATGTAAAGTTTTCTGAAGGTATGAATGTTGTATTTTTCCCTGATAGCCGTTGTCTTGTTCAAGAAAACACGGCTCCTTGATTTTTATTTAAGTCAGTATCTTTTTTTAAGTCAGTGAGGTGACATTTGTTCGGTGTCACTGGTGTCATTCATTCATTCTTTTTTCTATTTCATTGACTTCATTGTACTTGTTGCGGACGAAAGCATTTGGCTCTGTTCATCCATAAAACTGCACTAATGTCATCTCACTTACTTAAAAAAAATGGTAATAAATTATAGGACACAAAAATAAAAGAAGTTAACCTTCTTGCACCTTAAAGGTCTCTGCCCACTAGACCGTAGCATACCATGACCGTAGCATGAACGTATCAGACAAAAAAATATTCTTTGTATGGAAAAGTATGAGACTATGCCCACTAGGACGTTCCGTCGCCGGCCAACACCGTCGCGTGCCATGCACGGACCGGCAAGAATTGTCGGCGAGAATATTTTGCCGGCCCCGACACGCTACGTGCATGGCACGCAACGTTGCCGGTACGGTGTGCGCAGGCGGCGAAACGGTGATCATACGGGTTCTATTTACATTTTTGTATTGTATTTATAATTTTTATCCAAAACTCTCCAAATTTTTCACTTTTGATAGTGAGTAATAATTTTCTTATGGCGAGAAAACGGAAACAATATAATCAGCATCGCTATTTTCTGAAAAAAAAACTTACTTAATTGATTGTAAACCCGCAAACCGAAGATTTTCATCGAGATTGAAAAATATTACTTCGTTTCTTACAAACAAAATAATTAAAAGAAATGTCAATTTTGAAACAGTCATATAACTTAACGAATTTATCCAGATAGATTGCACAATTTGTTTCTTTTTTTACATGGTAAGACACATGCTTTTGATGTGGCTTTCTAAAATAAATTTTATTGGTTTTAGATTTTTATTACAATATGTACACAAAATCGATATTTTTTTTTTCGAAAAACCTATGCTCTTTAGCAGCTGCTTCATTGTTATTTAAAATTAATTATTGTTCCAAAACTATTAGAAGATGTAAAAACGACTATACTAGCACAGTCATAGTAGTCTAAAGGGCGCGAAAACAATTTGCAACTGATAAAACTGTGACAATGGAACGATAACGACGGATATGAATCGCTCATGCTACGGGGATGATACGTAATTGCGATGCGGATGATACGTGGTTGCGACGCGGATGCAACGGTCACTAAACGGGCTTAGCACGGACATGAAACGATGTACACACGTTATAGTGGGCATAGTAGTCCGTGTCGTCTCACATTCCGTGTCTGATACGTTCATGCTACGGTCATGGTATGCTACGGTCTAGTGGGCAGAGACCTTAAGACTACGGTTATTAGAGAAAAATATAATATTCATATCTTCAGAAAACTTTACATAGCCAATTACCCCGAAAATGTAGTCGTATTCAGTAATAATAGTAAAACACTTTATTGTACAGAAAAAAAAACAATATTATTATGACTAATAACTGTTAAAATAAGTACAAAGGTGAACTTATCCCTTTAAGGAATCTCTTGAATATAATTTGGAACCGTGTAATATTGGGGTAGATAGCAGCTTCTGTCTAAGCTAGTAGTGTCTGCAATAGTCTGCACACGAAGCTGGAGATTCCGGGTTAAAATCTCGGCCAAGGCATTTATTACCTGTATTTTCTTTAAGAAATTATAAGAGGATGATTCTTATAGTAACTCCCCAATATTAGACAATTGGAAGCTTAACTCGAAGTGTTTGTATCCTTTTTTACAGGCTTAGAGCCCAAGACAGAAACCCCTAACTACGAGATAGCACTAATCTGCATCGTCACAGCCGGCACCTACATCACCTTCATCGTCTCCAACATCAGCAGCCTTCTCATCATCACAGCTGGCTACAGCGAAGCCAGATCCTTAACCCTCGGGCAAGAGCTAAGGAACCTTTGGGAAGATGCCCAACAACACACAGAAACCTTTAAAGAATCTGACCAAGTCTTTGAAGTCAATAAGTATATCAAACAACGCTTGAAAAGCATAGCCCAAAGTCACTCTACAAATATAAATCTAGTAAAAATTTTAGATGACATCTTTAGAGACGCTATAGCAGTTCAGTTCCTAATTCTTTCTTTATCTCTAGTAGCTGATTTGCTTGGTGATCTACGTCACACCTACATTATAATACCTTTCCCTTTAATGCAGGTTGGGATGGATTGTTACACAGGTCAAAAGCTGATGGATGCTGGTGTAGATTTTGAGAATGCCATCTATGATTCTCGTTGGGAAAACTTTGATGTGTCTAATAGAAAGATGGTGCTGTTGATGCTGCGAATGTCTCAGAGGAATCTGTCGCTGTCAGCAGGAGGAGTGGCAGTGCTGGGTTTTGCATGTTTCATGTCGGTGTTTAATAGGATTTATTCTGCTTATACTACTCTTCGGTCTACTATGAATTAATCGCGTAAAGTTACGTTTAATAATATCCTTACGAGCATGACGTTACACCCGTGGTCGCAGGCAGACTGGTGAGAGAATGACCAACACCTTCGAGCTGCGCGGGTTTTTCGAACTACCCGCACTTGATCTTGATTATTCACTTCTAGGCTAGAGTTGTCACTAGGCCTACACACAAGACACAACATCCAATGGCTTTAAAATGGATGTTTCACCGCGCTTACATTAGTAAGTCACGGGATTCCACGCGGACGAGATACGCGAATAAGATCCGTTTGTCTTTAAAATATGAGTGATAATCGTGAAAGTTTAAATCAATAATATGAATTATTTATCTATGTTTTTGAGAGTAAAATGATAAGACCACGTATTTTGAGTTTAATATTTTACCTTTTCTATCCTCGCTCAATAAATGAGGTTAGCTGGGTGTTTAGACAAGTTGCCAATCGCTAACGCTTAATCGTCAATCGTAAACGAAAGGCAGCAAACTGTCTTTGTCGCACTAATATGAAAGAGTAACAGAGAGGGAAAACTACGATACGCTACTAACCGTTAGCGATTGGCATAGCCAAGTTGCCAATCGCTAGCGCTTGCTAGCGCATCGGAGTTTTCCCTCTCTGTTACTCGTTCATATTAGTACGACAAAGACAGTTTGCTGCCTTTCGTTTTCCCTCTCTGTCACTCCTTCATAATAGTGCGACAAAGAGGGAAAACTACGATGCGCTAGCAAGCGCTAGCGATTGGCAACTTGGCTAAGCACCCTGGACAGTAAGTATTGCGATGAGTCCTGGTCTACTACCGCAAAAATCGAAATTCGTAAATTTCGAGGATTTTTTTCTGTCACTCAAACGAAGGCGTCATTAGAGTGAGAGAGACAAATCCTCGAAATTTACGAATTCCGTTTTTCGCGGTAGGGCCGCTGAATTTTTGAGAGACAAAATTTACACAAAAGTTACAGAACATTCTCAAAATTTCGGGAATATACTTGGAATGCAATGTATTCTTATAAGAATAAAGTTTCTTTAACCATAAATTACCGAGATTTTCCTTAGAATTTTCGAGTGTACTCATTGAGAATGTTTCCATGAGAACTTATAAATTTTTTTATGAAGAATATTGTATTTCGCAATTGACTAAACAAGGCATACAATATACCTTAAAAGGCATGTATATATAACGGTTTTGGTATGTTTAGGTAGCTTGTAAAATTTAAATTGCCGAGATCATGCTCTATAGAAGTTTCGAAACTTATTATGAAACTTCTCCTTTTACCCACCAAAAGCGATGCCTTTAGGATATTTAGAACTCAAACCGTCTGAAATGGAATGCTAAGGCCAGTATATACTTATCCCCCCTTAGTCATAAACGTCTCTTAACTTAGCAAGCCGCTAAGTATTGTTTGTCTCTTTCGGTCTTATCAATATAATATCTGTGTTAGCGAAAGGAATAAAAAATACTAAGCGGCTTGCTAATTATGAATAAGGGGGATAGTGGCTAAGCCTAGCAATGTACCGAGGACAAGTTTCATAAGTTGCGAAACTTCTATAGATAATGTTCTCGGCAATTTAAATTTTAAAGCAATCTAATTATGCCAAAACCGTTGTATATACATCCTTTTAAAGTATAATGCCTTGTTTACTGCTCAATTGTGAAATACAATATTCTTCATAAAACTTTTTGACGTGACAACGTCTTATAAATTGGTTTGCCGGGTGACACTTCAAGAAACTGCGTTACGCTCCGCTCACGTTATGCGCTCACAATGAGAGCGAGTGAGAGGCACGCGTCCCTTCCACTCGGGCATGGTTAGCCCGCCTAAGAGCGAGAGAGACAGACATAAAAAGTGAAAGGCACGCGTCGCGTTGTCACGTAAAACTTTCGCCCGTATACCGACTTTACAGGCAACCAATTTTTATAAGTCCTTATGGAAACATTCTCAATAAGAAGTTACTCTTAAATTCTCATGAAATTTCTCGAAAATTTCCGAGTATATTCGAGATATCATACCTTTTGTTCAGTGACGAGATATTTAACAAGCAGCGCGCATGCGTGCGTCCGCACTTGAGGCAGCACCTCCAGAAAGATGTTCCTGGACGTTTCGACGTCGTAGCTGGTCCCCAGCACCATATCATCGAAGAGCTTGCTCAGAGAGGCGTACTCCAATTGCGTCATAGTACTGAAAAAAAAATTCAAGGCTTTGACATAATTGACAACATTTCATATTTTTTAGTCCTAGTTTTTATTATCTGTTTTGAAAGAACTCAATATTAAAAGATACACGTATTTTTTATTTAAATAAAATACTAAATTTTAGTGTGAAAATCCCCTTTTTAATACTACTTCGAGCAGAAAGAGCGTGAGTTACAAACGTTAAAAATCAGCTAAATGACGTCACAAGTAATGTTTCATACACGTAAGAAAACGACGACAAACCCAAAGCCAAAGCAAACCCAAGTGTCAAATGTCACTGCCAAACACCAGTGACATTCCAACCACAAGATTTTTTTGGTTATAGTGGCAGCTCTGAATCAGCTATGTGACGTCACTTCCCCTTTAAACTATTTTTTAACAAAAATAATGCATAAAAAAAGTTTAAAAAATATATTTTTGTGATCTACATGCGTAAATATATCTCGAAATGGTTTTCGATTTAGGGACATCGAAAATTTTTAAACGTTGTCAATTATGAATCGATTGCAAAAAAATTGTACATAGTTAAAAATTTCGATCAATTGATGTTGTTTGTCTCCTCTTTTTTATCAGAGTACGGTGCTAAATACCAACAGTTTTATTATTTCCAGTATAGATGGTGCTTCTTAGATGCTAGTTCGAAAAGTGGTTTATTTTTTGTCAGGTGCTGAAAAACCTCGTACCTACGATACACGTGCGAAGAGAAATTCGTAGCTCGTGTCGATTTAAAGCACTCCCTTCGGATGTGGTTCAACTTATCGCCACTAGTTTCGATTTTTTTCGCATTTGTATCTATATAACTTGCCGATTGCAAAAAATACGTTCTTAATTAAGGCCTTGATTTTTTCTGCAATAAAAAAGTATATCCTCGTAAGGCCCAGTGTACTATTTTAAGGACAACAACATGTACTCATAAAGACCCATGACGTCATAATTTTCAAATTACTTTCAAATTGCTTTGAAAATTATGACGTCCTGGGTCTTTATGAGTACATGTTGTTGTCCTAAAAATAGTACACTGGATCCCAAAATAAAAAAAAATGTCCTTTTTTTAGGACACCGGGTGTTATTTCATTGTCCTAAAAATAAAATGAGCCTTACGATGTTAAAACATTTAGAGAAGTGTTGTTGATTGCTAATACTCGTAGAGAATTTGAATTTATCGCCTTATTTCACTATTAAAAGTCGTTACACAAAATTAAACTTCGTAACACAAAAATTATTAAATTAAAGTAACTAAACCAAGGCCTTTGAAATGTAGGATACTTGACATCGACTCTAATGTACTACTTATGTGGTTAAAAAAACAAACCCAATTCAATTAAACAGAATCATGGATTTTCATTCCGCAGCAAGAACGTTTCTTATTTTCAGGTTGTATCAATAAACTGTGGAATTTCTAATTTAGGGTGAACCATTCCAGGAATTTCTAATAAGATATATTTAGTACTTTATTTTATTTACCAGGAAAACATATACCTATAGTACAGTCGGGGAATTTAAATTCCTACCCACCTAAGGATCAATATCGTATAGCAAACAGTCATCATAAGAGCTATCTACTAAGCACAATGTAACTTTGACATATCAGACGCATTCGATTGTGTTACTAGGCAACTGATATGAATAAGAACGTTGACATGGGGAACTGTAAAACGTCAAGGCACTGCTAAACATGGATGACAGTAATCGAAAATCTAACAAAAGATATTTCTATCGCTTTCATTATTGCAATATTTGAATGAATCGGTAATTCGGAATCGAAGTTTAAATTTTTGACTGTCGATGAATCCAGACACTACTTACCGCGAACTACGAAATTCGTAAATATCGATAATTTTTCTCTGTCACTCTAATGAAGGCGTCATTAGAGAGTGAGAGACAAATCCTCGAAATTTGAAGTTCGGATTTTAAAGTTCGCGGTAGGACCGCTGGTGCCTATGTATAGGTTGAAAGCAAAATGTTTCTGTTGATAAACTAACAGAATTGACTAAAGTGATAGTTCAATAAAAGCATAACGGACGTTCTTTATTTATATTATTCATAACAATAACACTATTCTATCTCATTAAATCTTATTTAATCAATCACTTGACCAGGGTGTTTATTAAAAAAAATAAGTTTTCAACGCCACAGGTTAACACAATATTCATAAAAAATTCAATTAAAAACATGTGTATCCACCAAGATCGCGAATGACTACGCCACAAATGTAAATGAATCTTCCGGTTTGAGAACTGGAAAATGCTGTAGATGTCTACTAGATTTAATTACTGACGGGCGAAGTGATGTCGCGCTGCTTTATGAGCCTCGGCCAATGCAATTTTTTTCGCAGGCCGCCTGTGATGAAAATCCATAGCGTGTAGGCAATTCCTTATTGTTCGAAGGTGAACGTCAAATATTTCTTCAAACCGTCTTGTTGTCGTAAAGCCATCCAAATTATATTGACGTCACATTAATCGGCGTTGGTCTTCGGTTAATGCTAGTAGCGGGCGATGGTTATCTTCCTTTGATCAATAAGGTTTCCTTCAGCATTGTATCGCCGTGCCCAACGGCGAGCAGTGTTCCTAATCACATTTAACCGACGTGTTATTTCATGAATCTCTACTCCTTCCTGGTGTAACTTCTACATTTGCGCTCGCAATACTTCACGGTTTGCGGTAATCATTTTATAATTTATAAATTAATTTCGCTTTTGAAAATAATTTCACAATTTTCTCGACTGACACTGACAGCATCTGCCATGTGTTTAATTATTTATTAGAAAAGTAAATAACTTCGTAAAGAGGTTCTATGCGACATGCAGTGACACTGACAAATAATGGTTAAGTATTGACACATCAATACTAAAATTAAAATTTCGACCTTAATGCATCGTGAATGCCTAACAACATTTCTACGAAATGGGTAGGAAATTAAATTCCCTGACTGTATATCTAAAATATATTTAACACTAAATTTAGCTTACATCAAGTCACATTAAAAAAGTAAAATACGTTTTAAAATACTATCTTTTAGGTAGGTACCAGGGCGGGCCCATCAGACGGAGATGACGGGATGATATGAACTCGTTCCTAGACAACTGGCCGGAGGAAGCACAAAATCGGGAGTCATGGAGATCCAGGGGAGAGGCCTTTGCCCAGCAGTGGGACACCAATATAGGCTAGGAAAAAACTTACTTTAACAGATCAATAAAGTCGAGACTGTGTATCAATGTCGCGTTTCTCACTATGTTGTTTGCGTCTATGCCCTTCCTCGCAATTTTGAGAAGTATCTGCAAATAAAATATCAACGAGCAACATTTTATTAAGCACTTAAGTACTTTGTTTACGGCAGTACCACCAAAGTATCAACTTTAGGTTCATAGGGCCCGAGCGCACGCAAATTGTTTGCTGAGATCGCGAGACGTCTGGTAGACGTAACTATAGACCAAAGAGCTGGCGACTTCCTCGCGCAACGCATCAGTATTGCGATACAGCGAGGAAATGTCGCCAGCGTCCTCGATGCAATACAAAAACATATGAATTACAACTTTTACGTCACTTGTAAATAAATACGATTACATAATAAAGAAAATAAACAAGCCATTAAACTTCAAACAATTCAAACGTTTATTCTATGTACGTAACTAGTTACGAACAAACTAGCACCCCTTTTTTATTTTTTATTTATTACATAATATAATTAGTTCTGCAAAGGTGTTATAACATTTTATTAATTATACCTAAGCTATATTATTGACATGGCAAATTAAGGAGATGTGTTTTCAAAAGCCTCTTAAATTTCTTTTTGTTAGTTTGACACCTGATGGCTTCAGGCAAACTGTTAAGTAGGTAAGGGTAGTGTTCGTAACTAGTTTCGTTCAATGTACAAGTGAAATACCTCATAAGCTTTATTCCTTAGGTCTTGTTGTGTAAAGTTACTGATGCCTCCAGAAGGATCACTGAAGCCTTGAGACACATATTGTACGTTCGTTTGTGTCACGTTTAGCTTGTCTATCTGCTCTCTCTTCTGTTTTGAAACGAAGTTTAGTGATAATCTGTAAATTAAAAATAAAGATATCAAACATATTTAAATATTCATCAAACGGGTTACTCACGTAATTTAAGTCGATAATTGCTCGACATGTTTCGATCCATTTAGAGGATCCTCATCATCATGGAGTACCCGCGAATGCGGGCTTGCGCTCTGATAGAGCAGGTGCTGGCCGAAAGCAGCACTGGCGGGAGCGGCGAAGGAGGAAAACTACCCTCATTGTCACTTTTGTCGAAAAGCGGGTTGCACACAACACTCACTACGTCACTAGGTAATAAGGGCTCGTCTACACTGTCTACCGATGCAATACCTAAAACCGTTTTCCAACCAGGTGGCACTGACCAGCCACAATCGCGATTAAAATTCGGATTACGACTTATTTCGATGGCTTCCCGTATTTTCCGTGGCACGATGAACTTTTCTCTTGCAAGTACGGTTACCTTATCGAACCTAATATAGTGCGTCGAATCCGACTCCAATACGTGTTCCGTCACCGCAGAGCCCTGGCTGTCACGATTTCTCAGACATCGTATATGCTCAGATAGTCTCGTCGATATGTTCCGGCTGGTTTCCCCAATGTAGTTCATCCCGCAGTAGCAGGGAATCATATACACTTGTATTCGACGCACTACATTAGGTCCGACAAGAAAAAAGTTCATCGTGCCACGGAAAATACGATCAATAAACATTATATAAAAAAACAGGTGTAGGACATCCACACACAAGATGGACAGACGAACTTATGAAGATCACCAGGAAACGCTGGTTGCAGGTCACTTCCAACAGTATGTGGAGGTCCAACCTATGAGGAGGGGAAACCTATATTCAACAATGGATGTCTTTTGGCTGAGCTCATGAATGATAGACTTACTCAGAAGCAACAGAGAGAATGTGTTCCTGCACTTTATATTCGGAGGTCCCTCTCATCTCCAGACTCTCCAAGCCGTTGTCGTTGAATTGATACACTCTTTCCGCCGTGGCTATGGCATCTGGCTGAAATGATGAGGGATGACTAAGTTAATAAGAGTATAAATTACAGTATCTGGGTGATATTTTAAGAATAAGAATGGTTTACTTGGTGCCACACAATACAGAACAATAAATACAAGTATGAACAGTAAGGATTTCAACATCAAAAAGGGTGCCACTCAGCATGTGTCGTGTCAGATGACACGACGCTGGTTTTTAGGGTTCCGTAGCCAAAATGGCAAAAACGGAACCCTTATAGATTCGTCATGTCCGTCTGTCCGTCTGTCCGTCTGTCACAGCCGATTTACTCGGAAACTATAAATGCTACAGTAACGTTAATTTTATACTAAATTGTAACAATTTTTTTAGTTGTATATAAGCGTGTGGGGTATTAATAGAAAGGTCTTTGAAAATGATTATGAAGGTTTATAAATCTCATTTTTATTTAAGCAAATCGTTTTCGAGATATCAGCTCTCAAAGTCTGAAAAATGTGTCTCCCCCCTCTATTTTTTAAACTACGTGATATAAAATTCAAAAAAATATATATGTTATGCACATTAATAAACTCTATCAACGGTTTTTGGTTTGATAAAATTATCTCCTATAGTTTTTGAGGTAGGGCACTTGGCCGGTTTTTATTGTCTGTTTTGAAAGAACTCAATTATATTAAAAGATACACGTGTTTTTTTATTTTTCAAAAAAATTGCTACTTTAGTGCAAACACCCTTTTTATTACTACTTCGAGCAGAAATAGCGTAAGTTACAAACGTCAAGAATCAGTTTAAATGACGTCACAAGTGATGTTTCATACAAATAAGAAAACGGCGAATCGGTAACAAGTATCAAATGTCACTGCCAAACACAAGTGACATTCCTAAAACAAGATTTTTTGGTTATAGTGGCAGCTCTGAATCAGGTATGTGACGTCACTTCCCCTTTAAAATATTCTTAAGATTTTTAACAAAAATATGTCGAAAATAAAACTAAGCAATATATCTTTGTGGTCTACAAGCGTATATCTTTTTTTTTTTTTTTTTTTTTTTATACCACGTCGGTGGCAAACAAGCATACGGCCCGCCTGATGGAAAGCAGTCACCGTAGCCTATGGGCGCCTGCAACCTCAGGGTGTCACATGCGCGTTGCCGACCCAATAAAAATAACGTTGGCACAACAAATAAGTGGCTCCACTCCACCTGATCGTAAGTGAAAAGTAGAGCCCAAATCGCGGCGGCAACGAACAGGAGACAATTAGTAACCTGTTAGTTGCCACCGCCTTGCTGGCCCGCTAGATGCTGGTAAATACACCGGCTGACCCCGAAACACGGCAAACACGAAGGTACGTCATTTCACGGGCGTTTACACCGAATGTACGGTGGTAGCCAACCAGGCGGGTACTAGTAAAAATACCCTACCACCGGCTGAGAAGCTGGATACTCAGTATTTCCCTTAGTCGACTCCTACGACACCCACGGGAAGAGAGGGGCGGTGATTTTTGTATTCTTACTCCGTCACCGCACGGATAAAAAATCTCGAAATGATTTTCGATTTAGGGACATCGAAAATTTGGAATCGTTGTCAATTACTCTATCTGGGTGATATTTTCTTGAGTTAATCGCGATCCTGGCTTAAAATTAGTTTGCATAGTTCGAGTAGCATAATTTTACATAAAACCACCGTGTAAGGTGACCGTAATCATGGCAATACCAAAAAAATTATTCATCTACATTGTACTTATATCCTCGTCCGTATCATCATACTCAGTTTGAGCTGTTGAAAAAACTAAATAAAATTGAAATATAAAGTCGCTTTTCCTTTGTTTTTCATGTTACATAAAAAATGTAAAATGTAAAATGAAAAATTATGAATGAAAAGCCTGTTTAGGTTGAGGTTGTACTCAACCTAAACAGGCTTTTCATTCATATTTTGACAAAAATCGAATATATCCTTTAGGGATCATAACGAGGACGAGGATAGTAATTATAGTAATAAATTCTGTAGATTCAATAAGAAGGATCTGATATTTATTTTCAGGGTGATTTGAGGTAAAAGTAGCCGATTTAAGGGGTATACTCAACTCTTAATACTTGAAAACAACCCGTATAATTGTCCATTTTCTTGGAAGCCTGGGTCATGGTGGCACACTGTATGCTTAATGCATGAATAACATACATAATTATGTAACTAAGTTGAAAATATTTGTGCACACTAACGTATGCTTTCAACGGGAACGGAACCCGGGTTACTTTATAATACCTATTATGTACATGTATACATAATGTAGACTTCAATTTATATCACATAAGGAAACTCCAGGTCCTTAATATTTTATAAGTCTTTTTTGTATATGACTGTTTGTTTCTAAATAAAATAATGCGTTATTAATTTCTAGAAATTATAAGACAAGAGTCACCCTAATGGGCACTTCGGAAACTAAGTGCCTCTACGAGTACGAAAAATAGAACATCTTTATAGTGCCAATATCGGTTACAGACATCCTTGCTTCTCAAACAAGAGTACCCAGACAAAAACTCACCACACCAACGAGATCATCATATTCAGGGTTGCCAACGACGTTGACCGAGCTCCAAGAACGCTCAGCTGATGCAGCCAGGAGTTGGGAGTTGGTGTACTTGCGAACTGTGCGTCCCTGGTTGATGTAGACTGCTACGCAAGTCTCGTACAGGCAGGGCTGGTAAAGAAAAATAATCCATCTATAAATAAAATAAATGAATAAATGTCTTGGGACATCTCACACAAGAGCCGATGGCCGATGGAGCAGACGAGTCTTGGAGTGGAGACCGCGAACGACTCGCCCGCTGGGCCGCCCTCCCGCCACATGGACCGACGATCTAAAGAAAGTGGCGGGAAGTGGTTGGATGCGGAGAGCTAAGGCCCGAGTATGGTGGCGCGAATTGGGGAAGGCCTATGTCCAGCAGTGGACGACTATGGGCTGATGATGAATGATGATGATGATGATGATCTCACACAAATTGACCTAGTCCCACGGTATGCTCTAATAAGGCTTGTGATGTGGGTACCTGGCGACGATATATTTAATACATAGATACTTAAATACATAGACGGCCATGAACAAGGAACAAATATTCGTGCCATGAACACGAACCCTGTAAAGTGTTCAACACGTCGAAATGAGGTTAATGTTAATATACGCGAGTTTATCCGTTTTCATAGTTCTATTTCATGTGTAATCTATCATCTAGATAAAATACTCAGTATGCAGCCATCCATCCATCATCAGCCTATGATAGTCCACTGCTGGACGTAGGCCTCTACTATTAACTATGCGTATAAACGCATTAGGAAGACAATATCCATAATCGCCACGCTGGCAAGCGGATTGGCGATCGCAGTAATGTATCCACTATGATGACGCTGCTGCCCATCATCAATCTTTTATCAAATATGATCAGTGACACTTCAATCCCTTAGTCGACTCTTACGACACCCGGAGGAGGAGTTGGGGTGGTGACAAATGTATTCTTATTGCCGTCACCACACCGCTGTATGGAGCCGCTACGTTATATTATATCTCTCATCGGACTCATCGGCACCAAAGTTCCACTGCCTGGTCATGTGTCTTTTCTTCGTGTCAATAGGCGCCCTAAAATCGCGGGTAATATCGAATACTTTTGTTTAACAACCCCATTCTTGCCAAACCCTTTTATGACGTTTTAATTAATGGGAGAGCGACCCATCTCATTTTTCAAAGGACCTTCAAAAGCCGTAATTTTCGGTTGTTAAACGACGCAAGGGACATGTTTCAAGGTCATCCTTTGTGATATTCAATTTTACAAACTTTTATTTAGTTTATCCTGTTCCAACATTTGTCATCTGTCAAATCTTACTCGTTAACCTGCCGCTAAATAGTTAGTACTGTGTTCCGGTTTGGGGGTAAGATAGCAGGTGTAATAGGCTACTTGACCCATTTTTAAAGTTTGTCTTACATTATTAATCAATATCTGATTAACAGAAAAAAATATATAAATATATTTTTTCACGACCGCAATAGAAAAACGCAAAATTATAACTTAAAATTTAAACTTTCGTACCGCGCGAGAACGATACTAGCCTTGTTAATGCTTTGATTTTCTGTGGTGTGACGTCACTCAAACCGAAAACCACATTTGACATGTCGCTTATGTTATGTCAATGTCACAGCAAAGCTACATGCCTACATGTCCATGGCTAACATGAAGTTAGTTTAAGATCCTATGACGTCACATCATGGCCAGAGTACGAAATTTAAAAAAATAAAACAAATTGTTCAATAAAAAAACATGTACCCATCAAACACTTTTAATACACCGTAATCGAAAAATATTGATCTTTTCAATAAATACTACAGAAAATAATAATTTTTGCACTAAATTTGATATGAGTCAAGTAGCCTATTACTGGCATAGAGGCAATCCATCTAAGTCCTCGGCCTCGGGGTAGGCAGCGCATAGGCGATTTTTGATCACTATGTCCATGGGCCTCAGTTCCCGCTTTCTATCAGGTGGGCTGAGCGCTCAATTGTCTACCTTCGTCGCATAAAAAAAACAGGACTCTGTCATTTATCAGTGAATGCTTACCTCTTTGTAAGAGCCATTGCTCAGCTGAAAGTTGAGCGCCAGAGCCCGCTTCATATTGTGGGACCACACTGGTTCTCGACTGACGTACATATTATTGATAATCCCATTGCTCTGAAATATAACAAAAAAACAACTTTGTGACATGTCCAATGTTTTCTTCTTCTTATTAGATTTTCGGGATTTTTTTAAGCTTCTAATTATAGAAATTAACTTACAAAATAATCCACTTCCCAGGGTTGTCCAAGCTGCCTAGCAGCCTCGGCTGATTGGTAAGACGAGTACCCCTGATGCTTGCTGTACACTGACGTCTGTAAAGAAATCATTATCATGGATAGACGTCCACAGCTGGACGTGTCAGCCTCCGTAGCCTAGTTGGTAGTGACAGAATTCGACACAAGTGTAAAAGGAAAATTGTTGAATAGGAAACTATAGATACGGAAAAACATTACAGTTAGTCAGCCTACGTAGCCTAGTTGGTAGTGATCCTGCATACGAAGCTGGAGGTTCCGGGGTCAGATCCCGGCGACGGCATTTTTGTGTATTTCACCATCATCCATCATCAGCGTATGATAGTCCACTGCTGAACGTAGGCCTCTCCTATTGACTATGCGTAATTGCGTATAAACGCATTAGGAGGAAAATATCCATAATCGCCACGCTGGGCAAGCGGATTGGCGATCGCAGTAATGTGTGCACTATAATGACGCTGCTGCCCATCATCAATCCTTTATCAAATAATGGTCAGTGACACTGCAATCCCTTAGTCGACTCTTACGACGCCCGCAGGAGGAGTTGGGGTGGCGACTAATGTATTTTTATTGCCGTCACCACACGGCTAATATCTTCGCTTAGTACTCACACCACAAGCCTTAATTCAGCTTACCGTGGGACTAGGTCGATTTGTGTAAGATGTATCAAGATTATAAATATTAAATGTCATATACTGCAGTATTGCAGTGAGACAATGTTCTTTTTCACTTCTCATGCTCAAAAAGTGCACCTTTATGTCGTGCGTAGACGACATAAAATCGCATTTCATGTTCTAGAGCATAAAAGTAAAATTGTTTTCTAAGGCGAAGATGGACTAAGGTAATCGGTCCCAACAGCCAAACAGTTAAAACATATTGCACAATTTTATTAAGCAATAAAATAGTATAACTGACAAAATTGGTTAAATATGTATTACAATAATATTAGAATTCTGTATTTTTTCTCATTAAATTTAGCAAATCACATAAAATAGATATCGATTATCGTTCAAAAATGCTCCGAAATGTTTGACTTGGCAGAAAGTCGAGCATCTGAAGGTCTGATCACAGATTGAAAATTAAAAAAAATAATTAAAAAATGAGTTGGCGGTTATTGGTTGTATTTTTTTTTTCCGCCTTACGACAACTTGGTTGTGTAAATTGCAGTGAAAAATGTTAATTTCCTCGCAAACGAAGTGAAAAGCAGAGTGTACAAAACGGGAATAAATGCCCATTTTTATCCTCGTCTACTATTTTGGTCTTCGCTTCGCTCAGACCAAAAAATTGCCTCGGATAGAAATGGGTCACTTTATGCACTTTTTGTACAATCTACTATTAATAAACGTGCTATAGGTATAGAACCTTGTAGGTAATATTGGGACAGCAAAATACCATTTTTTATGTTTTTTACAGTCATCATCAAATGTGGCGCTCAAAAACATCTAAACATGCACTAACATGTTAGTATCTGTGGTACCTTCAACCCCTCCAACTTGTATCTGACCCTGGTAAAGTTATCATACACCGTGACCAGCAGCCTGGCCTCGAGGGTCCAAAACGAGCACTCCTGAGGAGTGAGGGGTCCTGCAGACACGTTGGTCTTCAGCTTGTACTGGTATTGGTGGTCTTCGGCCGAGAATAGCTGCTGCAGGGATGCTTTGGCCGAGGATATAGCTGGAAATATTATAATTGTGCCATGAGGAATCACAATGATATATATTTCAGTATTAAAGTATCAATCGTAAAGCGACGAGCTAGTGAGGGTAAAATATTTTCATCATAAATACAGAAAGAGTCTAAACCGGGATTCAAACCTGGAACCCCAAGCCTTGCTCTCTATAGAGCTATAACGGCGGATTTTTATTTTGTTGTAGTTTTTTCAAATTTTCCTTATTTGGTTATTTTCATATTTTTTGTACTCAGAATCACGAGCTCTTTCGATCCTCATTAGCGAAAAAAGTGTCCCAAGAATTCCATACATTTTTTTTGTCTTCCACTGAGTTACGGTCGAAGAAAGTGTATGAAAAATAGTAACTCAATGGATTTTTTTGGGACACTTCTTTATTTCTGTCAGGATCGAAAGAGCTCGTGATTCTGAGTAGAAAAAATGTAAAAAAAGTCCAAATTCGGAAAATTTTAAAAAACGACTACAAAATTAAGTCGGCCCATAAAGGTCAAATAATTGAATTTAAACTCTCGTGAGACAAAATATCTATAAATATAATTAAACGGTTAAACTCACGTGTATTTACGTGTACAATATATTATGAAGTTTATTTATATTCATAGTTCAAATGGGCCAATAAACTTTTGCATCGACATATTTTCTGCCTCCTGCGTTACTTTTCATGAACTTTCAAATGTATGTCAATTAATACTACACATAATATTTTCAAAAAAAATAATGTTATTTCAAGCCGCGTTTTCACCTAGTGTTCTGAGCGAACATTCGCTTGTTCGTGGGCTGAACGAACATTTTGCTATGTGAATTATTGTTTTCGTCTGCCCAAAACGAACGAATGCTCGCTCAGAACACTAAGCGAAAACGCGGCTTAATACTGTTCTTGAAGGCCCTCGCTGACAGGACAGAATAACTATTTGAAGCCCTCATTTCCGTCGATCGACACTCTCAGACTCATTACGAAGTGAGTGATCGACGCATCGGAAACTAGTGATGTGCCGATTCTGGCAATAATATCTTTAAGGTTGAAAGCAAAAAGTAATCGGCAATAAGCGTTGTAAAGAGTAATACCAGCCTATACTCTGTTTAGTTTGGTGTTTAAAAAAAGGTAATCAATCTTGCAGTATCTTTTTATTGAAAACTACGAGTAGAAAATAAGTTTTAGCAAACATACATAATATAACAAGGAAATACAGTGATTTACATTGTTTTTGATTCATTAAGTACCTAGTTTGGTTTTTTATATACATTTTTCAATAAAAATATACTGCAAGATTGTTTACCTTTTTTTAAACACCAAACTAAACAGAGTATAGCAATGTACCGAGGAGAAGTTTTATAAGTTGCGAAACTTCTACAGATAATGTTCTTGAGATTTCAATCATGCCAAAAACGTTGTATATACATGCCTTTTCGGGTATATTTTATGCCTTGTGTACTCAATAGTGAAATACAATATTCTTTATGACACTTTTTTATAACGATACCTCCTACGTATACTGGTGCAAGTGCAAAATCATCATTTTCCAGGAGAGCTGTTCAAAGGTACAAAGTTCTGTAACTTGCTCATACAATGAAATAATTTCGTGATATTTTCAAGAATTTATAACAAATACATTTTAATACAATCTACATATTTACTTTTTTTAAATAATTAGTAGTTTTTGAAAAAATGGTAGTTACACCAGTATACGTGCAATTTACGAGTTCTTGTTTTTGATGAACTGAGACAACTACCGTATACGTAGTATGCTATAACTCGATGAATACGGATATATTTTTAGTGCCTTTGATGTATATTTTGTATCATGCACCGTAAATATCTAAACAAACCGGAGTTGTTGCTCTGATGTTTTTTATTGGTTAGTTTTAGCCTAATTTGTCACTTGTACCAGTATACGCCTAAATTTATTAATCATGTACCAGTATACGTTGAAGCTTTTTTTGTATGTTATGGGCCTTGCAGGAAGTCTAATAGTATTTTATGTGACTGGTTCATAATGAGAGGCATTAATACACGAGTGTTGTTTTAAGTTGTGTTGTGTTAATAGGATAACACGAGTGTTTTAATGCCTAATTATGAACAGTTGCATACATAACTTTATCTACATGCATATAATAAGTTTTCTACAATATGTTTATTTTTGTGGCAGCAAATTATTGGTCACGGTTGTAGCGGCGTCCCGGATTTCTGGTGGTCTTTCACACATTTCAACATCACTGTCTTCGTCGTCATAAATAATTTTTCAGTGTAAATATTTCACAACGAACTCGATAATATTTAACTTTCGAGTCAACAGTCCAAAAAAGTTGGATGTTTGAAACCACAGAGCACGGACCTCTTTAGTGTGTAACCTATAGGCGCCCTAAGAGTTCCAACCTCCTTGTTTGAAACAATTCAAACAAAACAAATGACTGAACTGACATTAGTTTTTTTTTATTCATAAACCAGGTAAGGTCTTGAGTCGATATCGATTCTCAAATCGATTCTCAGTATTCGAGATTTAGAAGAATGTATGGAATATGAATTTTAATGTGAATGAAATTACAAATCGATTAATTCGATAATCGAAGTTAAAGTGTGTTTTTTCTTTTTAACAGAATGTTCGAAATTTAATTGTGATTAAGATATCGGTTGCCGATATCGTAAAGTAAAAATTATGATACACCCACAGATACAGATTTCTTAAAGTAGGCTATTTGCTTACCGCCGCTAAACATATTGTAGACAACTTATGATATGGATGTAGATAAAAGTATATAAATACAAAGAAAAATAAACGCTTAAAATAAAAAAAATAAAACTGATTTACCATCATTTTTAAATAAGTATATTTTTTATTATTCTTAGTGTCCTACCGGATTAATGGTTACTGGAAGAGAGTCTTGAAACAAACACATAGTTTTAATTTCAAGTAATCAAGACATGTCTTACAACATCAAAAGGCAATATAACAATTGAAGCGATTTGGGCTCTACTTTTCACTTACGATCAGGTGGAGTGGAGCCACTTTGTTGTGCCAACATAAAAAAAAACGAAGAAATAACATCAACATAAATATTTCGGCGTTGCTTTTACAAAATAAATATATACACGAATTCGATGCCATACTTCAATACTTCTTAGGTGCGTACAGTAAGACGTAACTACTTAGTAATGAATTTAAGACTCAAATTAAAAGAAGTATATGTATATTGGAGCTACTAAGTAGGCTTCTTTCGTTTTAGTGTAAGTATGTCAAAATTCAATGTATAAGTATAAGTAGCTGATATACTTTTTTACTGTCTGGGCTATCAGACTTAAAATTATAAACGACGTGTCATTCGTCCATCCAATACTGGTGGTAGGTTTGAGAAGACGATATTATTAAAGACATTATATATGAATTAGAAAACAATTTAAATGGTTACGAATATTATCCACTTGTTATTCAGCATGGACCAAAGGGAATATTGTAAGCTCTGATTTCATTTAGTAATTAGAATTCTTGATATCGGCTCGCAGAGAATATGTATGCTTATGAGCAGCCGTCGGTATCTTCTTACCCCTTGACTTAGCGTTCCGATAAACATAGTTTGTCCCTTTCGGTCTTATCCGTACATATATAAGGCGGTTAGCAGGCAAGCGCTCTGTCTAAGCTACTACATTGATGTACTTCTAATATATTGTTATTGAACACGCGACACTCGAAATACATAAGACGGTTATGAAAAAAAATATCGTGGGAAAATTAAAGAACGTCAGTTGTGTTGCTGTGTTATTACATATTTGAAAAACACACTACCTAATTGCTGGCCAGATTCGTATTCGTATTCGGCCTTGCTAATATTCAGCTATCCATATTAGCTTAGCTGGCAAGCAGTAATCTACTATTTTTTTATATTTAGGTAGGTTACGCATAATTCATTTACTCGTAATTTAACATAACAACTAATCAAATAACAACAATATTGCTAAATAATAAGCAATAGAGCCTACTTTTATGTGTAGATTTTAGAGTGTTGCTCGCGCATACTGGTATAACTTCCGCCCGCGGCGATAAGTGTACTGCGTATAGTGGTACAAGTCACTTAGCTCAGTATACGACGTTCGAATTAAAAAAAAGGTGTTAGTTATATCAGTATACGCCACTTTATTTCAAAAACTAGCGGTAATTTCGCCACAAAAATTTGATAGCTTGTAGATATAAGTATTTTGAACCCAAATATGCAAAAAAACGAAAATGGTAAAAATGTCACTTGCACCAGTATACGTAGGAGGTATCGATAAGTTCTCATGGAAACATTCTCAATGAGAACTTACTCTGACATTCTAATGAATATTCTCGGAAATTTTTCGAATATTCCTGCATTTTCGAGAATATTCTGCAACTTTTACATTGCTACTGTAGCCTAGTTGGCAGTGACCCTACCTACGAAGCTAGAAGTTTCGGGTTCAAACCTCGGCGCGGGAATTATTTGTAAAAGTAAAAGCATTTATTTATACATCATAGGTTTGTACCACTACGAGTATGTTGTGCCTATAAGGCGTACAATTTTTATTTACGGACTGTGCCTGCATGCTCTACATGGTTACCATTACTATGAAATGAAATGAAATGAAAAATGTTTATTTAATGCTAAAATATAAACAAAAAGAAAACTTAATCTATGTTAAATCTTAAACTACAATAGGTAAGTACAAAGCATCAAGATGGATGCCACTCCTGGCTTTAGTTATGGCGCTGGTTTTCAGGGCAACCAGAAATATTATTTATGAATTAACACTTATGTCTATTGAAATTATCATCTAAAAAAAAACACTAAAACTAAAATATGCTTTATCAGCTAAAAATTTTAATCTGTATTTATCAATTCTGAAATTTTATTACATTTTTTCAATACCATTCCAAAAATAATTTTCCTAAATAATGATTTTTTCACTGGTAAGGTTGTGTATTTATTTGTTCCTTGGTCGTGGCTATACTACATGAATACCCTATTTCAAATAATGCTTGATATTGGAGACCTAGGCTATCGGAAACATGTCGCGCGTAGTGACCAAATAACTCATGAGTTTAATCATTTAATCCTATTTATAGTAAAACTTACATACATTTGTCACCATCCCAACTCCTGCGGGTGTCGTAAGAGTCGACTAAGGGATTGAAGTGTCACTGACCATTATTTGATTAAAGATTGATGATAGGCAGAAGCGTCATCATAGAGTGGACACATTACTGCGATCGCCAATACGCTTGCCCAGCGTGGCGATTATGGACATTTACCTCGTACCTGGACGTAGCAGCAGTGGACTACCACAGGCTGATGATGTGATGTGATGTATAGTAAAACTATGGAAAACGGATAAACTTGCGTATATTAATTGAATTTAATTTCATCCTGACGTTTCGAACACCCGCAGACCACGAACCCTGTAAAGTGTTCTCCTCATCCTCGCGATAACCGAATAAATTATTATATATTTATAGTAGACTGAAGAATGACATCTTGGTTGCAGGAAATATTGCCAACTCTGGTAATATTTCCGTAATCTGCACATCACTGACCCTCGTTAGAACTTTGCCAATCAGAGCGAGTAAGATGAATCTATCATGTATTTACCGAGGGGGAGTAACAATGGGTTGAACTATAAAGGGATTAGGGGTTGAAATAGGTCAACTTGTAACAATTGTTACCACAAGGGGGCCGTTTCTCGAACGCTTATAACTTGTAATACAAGTGAAAGTTTTTTTGTACACTATTATTTAGATAAGGACTTCAAGCAAGCTTTCGACAAATAGGCCCCAGCTATTGAGTGGATTATGTGGTCAATCTTTGAAAATATGTTTAATTAGTATCATGGGTGGTTTTCGATAATCTGTACATACGAAAAGGGTATAAATTTCAGCTCATTTTATCGGTGAAACCGTTTTTATTTTTGGATATTAGCCATTCGTTTTATTTTTACAGAATTCGCCGCCCCTGGCGAATAAAATGATAACTGCAAAAACCTAATTTTTCAGGAGAAAATAAAAACATGTTTTTGTCGTTAACTTCATTAATACTAAACGTATGCAAATTATGTAAAGTTCTAACGATAGCTAATTTTTGTAGCATTCTGAAAAAATAGGGTAACCTCTTCTTAAACATACCGACAAAAAGTTATTTCAAAAACAAAAAGTTAGTCAAAATTTACCATCATCAAGGATATAATAATGTCGATTATCATTTTATTCACATTGCGGCTACGCCAACACCAAATATTGCACCATCATGTTATAATTTTATTCAGAGGGTGACCAGGGTGCAAGCTAGTGAGTATAATGCTACAATATCACATTATTCCGGTAAATTGAGTGTTAATCTTTTTTAAAAAAGGCTTTTAATCTAGATTAAAAATAAAAATGTAATATGGTAATCAGCATTAATTTTATTGAACAATAAAATTGAAATAGTTAAACTTAAACCTAATAAGTAAATTGGCAGAATGATTATTATAATTAATTACTTACCATTACTAAAATTTTATTATTATGATCGGGTACCTATCTCCTCAATTTTTCTAACATTATTTCATATAGCCATAAGACGTGAAGTCCTTTGTTTATACATTTTGCAGTCAATCCACTTATATAAGTTAATATATCAGAAATTACCGCCCAAGTGCCAGTCGGACTCGCGCGCCAAGGGTTCCCTACCATTATCAATTTATCATAAAAGAATAAATTAGAGGTAAAAAAATGTTTTTAAAGACAAGATTTTATAGTAAACAATATAAAGAAAAAATAAACCATGACATTCATAAAATCCACGGTTTTGTAAGTCTTACCTAACGAACCACAAAAGGGTTGAATTTAGCTGAACAATAGTGTCGTCAGCAAAAGTATGATATACCTATATATAAACAAACATTATCCATAAGAAGTTTATTTACATTCCTTCCAAATTAAAATTTTGTCGGAGTCAAGGCCTAAAAATTGTGCGACAAGCTTTCAATCTGGATATAATATAGATAAACTGCTTATGGATAATGTTTGTTTACACATAAGTACATATATGTCTCATAGTTTTGCTGATGACACATCTATTGATCAGCTAAACTCAACCCTTTTGTAGTTCGTTACTTGTAATATATTATTCCCCGGTCTATCCATTTAAATTAACGCATCATTGTTGTAAGGTCTCTTTTCAGTTAATTTGTGCTATCTAATTCTTCAATCTGTAGACTGTCTGAAGACTGAACTCTACTCAGAGCTTCTTAGTTATGCTTGTCCAGCAGCGAAACATTTCGAACCTAAATAAACCACGGCATGATCGACTGCACTTCCCTGCATCTTATGAACTGTTGATGCCCAGCATAATACCACAGGTAACATTCTTCGTTCCGCTGTGCCGTGACTTTTGATCTGGAACTGCACTGATATGGGTTCTATAATATGAATTTGAATACCATTTCCGTTCGATCGCATTCCCGAATTTTATTCGAACTAATGGAATATCTGTCAGAAGAGTAAGAGAAACGACATTAAAATTCAAATAAACCTGCCTTGGAATACGAATATGCTTAAAGGCTTACCGAAAATGTTATATTTAGAGCATCTGTTTCTGTCAGTCCTAGGATGACGTCATCGATGACCGATGCATTTGAGAAAGTATATCGCTAACTAATATTTATATCTTTGGATGCTCCGGGCCTTCGGCCCTGTGCAAGGCTCGGCCTTCGTCCTTCGCAGGTGGCCTATGGCCATCCGTTTCGTTTTCATGTTACGCTATTTCATTGTGTAGCATGGTAGTGCTGGTCTCTGGCAGCTCGGCCTTCAGCCTCGCGAGCTGTAGCGCCTCTTGCAATCGCTTCGTGCCTTCGTCCTTCGCAAGGGCCAGCTGTTGGGCCAGCGGCCCTCCGATTTGTTTTAGAGAATCACTCTTCCGTCGCGTAGCCTGGAAGCACTGGGTTTATAGGGCCTGCGGCCCTCAGCTTCGTTTTCATGTTACATTATTCCATTAGTAGCATGATGGCGCTGAGCTCTGGCCTACAACCCTCTGATTCGCTTGTTTAGTCGGTCCAAAAGAAGGCATGTTTATAAAATGAACCCAAACGTTAATAGCTACATATTATAGTATTGTCACCAAAGTTACGGAAGCATACAAAATTGCGGCCCACCGACTTAGACTGACAGTGTGAGTGGTTCGCGTAGGGCGAGCTGTAAAGCCTGCGGCCCTCCGGCTGATAGACTGACAGCGTGAGTGATTTGCGTAGGGCGAGCTGTAGGGCCTGCGGCCCTCCGGCTCATAGACTGCAGGCGTGAGTGGTTCCCGTAGGGCGAGGCTGTCGGGCCTTCGATCCTCTGGCTGATAGACTGACAGCGTGAGTGGTTCGCGTAGGGCGAGCTGTAGGGCCTGTGGCCTTCCAGCTCATATACTGACAGCGTAAGTGGTTCGCGTAGGGCGAGCTGTAGGGCCTGCGGCCCTCCAGCTCATAGACTGACAGCGTGAGTGGTTCGCGTAGGGCGAGCTGTATGGCCTGCGGCCCTTCGGTTCATAGACTGCCAGCGTGAGTGGTTCCCGTAGGGCGAGCTGTAGGGCCTGCGGCCCTCCGGATCATAGACTGCCAGCGTGAGTGGTTCTCGTAGGGCGAACTGTTGGGCCTTCGGTTCTCCGGCTGATAGACTGACAGCGTGAGTGGTTCGCGTAGGGCGAGCTGTAGGGCCTGCAACCCTCCGGCTAATAGACTGACAGCGTGAGTGGTTCCCGTAGGGCGAGCTGTCGGGCCTGCGGTCCTCCGGCTGATAGACTGCCAGTGTGAGTGGTA
>JALPQI010007767.1:0-51620 GCA_025490895.1 Thaumatotibia leucotreta | reverse complement strand
AATTGCTAGTAAAAATAGATTGTTAGTGAATATTTGCTTTACCTGGTAATAACATTTTCGTTGATAATAATGAATATCGCATGATAATTACAATTCCTAATGATTTGTTGAACTGACGCGAATAATTTTCTAAAATATTAGTACGATATTCTACAAATTTATTCGCATCAGTTCGTTTATAATATTATAATCAGATCATTGAACTACAATACTAATAACTTGTAATTATAAATTGATGTTCATCATCATCAGCCTATGTTAGTCCACTGCTGGACGTAGGCCTCTCCTATCAACTATGCGTATAGACGCATTAGGAGGTAAATGCCCATAATCGCCACGCTGGGCAAGCGGATTGGCGATCGCAGTAATGTGTCCACTATGATGACGCTGCTGCCCATCATCAATCTTGTAAAATGGTCAGTGACACTTCAATCCCTTAGTCGACTCTTACGACACCCGCAGGAGGAGTTGGGGTGGTGACAAATGTATTCTTACTGCCGTCACCACACGGCAAATTGATGTTACTAGGAGCATTATTCAGTGAATTCAAATGTATACACTAGAAAACTCACAACAATTTTAGAAGACTACGGGCATGGGCTGTTTTTGTGTTTTGGGCGCTAGTAATGAGAACATGGACATTGGGGCGTATGTATGTTCTCGAATGGTGAACGCGTATCAGAAGCGCAGCGTGGGTACGTCTCCCGCAAAGTGAACTGATGACCTGGTGAATAACTCCGCTGGATGCTTGTGGCGTATGAGCGGTCTTTGTGGCAATCTTTGGGAGAGGCATAAATGTTTGGTAGTGGACGTCTTTCGACTGATATGAAGATGGATTTTTGATTTTTCGATTGCTATGGAGTTGGAGCATCATGTCAATGATTAAATCTTCGTGTGTACAGGTAAATTTACTAAAGCTGGCACGAATTGAATGAATGACATCTATCATTGTGTGTATGTCGTCCTCACAGAACTAAGATGACAAAGAATGATTGACAACGATTCAAAGCGTAACCAAAAATGAAACGCAAGTGTGTGCGTAAATTTGTCTATGTGTGGTCAGGAATAGGGTTGCCTATTACAACAGAGCAATTATCTATCGATGTTTGACTGTTTTATCGACTATATGGTATTTTTATTCTTCGTTTTTTTGCTATAAGTTTTATAGTACAATGTGAATTGAGGGTGTCAAATTACAAATTGCAAGCGTGTGTGAACTTATTCCCTTAAATTTTAACAGAAATAATAAAAATCACATATTATCAAAAAAATCCCACAAAACATAGTAAGGTCCTTCAAGTTTGTTAAATACACATTCGTATTTAAAATCTGGGACTATGACGGCATCGTAATGTAATAGACTGATTAGGTATGTTTATCGAACGATCGATATTGGTAGTTCTACATTTAGTCAAGCTCTAGCGCAGCGTGACGATTTATATTTTTACACAAAATATCCTTTGATATTAATTATTGTGATAGATTATTAGCGCACAGTGATAGGATAACTTAACAATGAATGCTAGAAAGTGATAACTTACACAATTTATGCTACTAAATCGACAAAATATCGCTTGAAAACAATCAACCGGCGAATCATATTTACCTGTGAAACGAGTGTTTGCCATCATTTCTTCGGTGGGTAACAGGGCAATCCTTTACACTACACGATACCATATCGCTTTAATTATTTGTGTAAATTTATTTCTTACTAGAATTAAATATAAAATCACTTTTAAATAACAGTCTCCGTCGAGAAGGCTGATACGGCTGATATGTCACTTCGAAAGTGGGTACGGTTATAGGATTGTTTTCTATCTCTTTTGCACTCATGTAATAGTCATATGACTGGTGGCTTCCCTTTCACACGCTTCCTTTCTCTGTTAAGCGCTAGCGCGGATTCTAACTTTATGGTCGTCCTATACCAACCTGTATCTATACTGTCATTAAGACATCCAAACATAGATATTTTCTGTCACTTACTCGATCTATTCGTGGCAGCTTCCGTGAATTTACCGGGGTGCTTAGCCAAGTTACCAATCGCTAGCGCTTCATCGTAAACGGAAGGCAGCTGTCTTTGTCGCACTAATATGAAAGAGTGACAGAGAGGGAAAACTACGATACGCTACTAAGCGCTTGCGCTTGGCAACTTGGCTAAACATCCTGTACCTACAAATGTCTATTGATAATTTTTTGTTCAAATAATGTTTTCTGAGATGCGTGGTGACGGTGATAAGAATACACCAGTGTTACACATGGGTGTCGTAAGAGTCGACTAAAGAATTGAAGTGTCACTGATCATTGATTTGTTAAACATTGATGACGGGCAGCTGCGTTATCGTAATGAACACATTACTGCGTTTGCCAACCCGCTTGCTCAGCGCGCTGGCCAATACCTCCTAATGCGTCCATACGCATAAGTAATAGGACAGGCATATATCTAGCAGTGGGCTGTAATAGGTGGATGTTGATGTAATATTTCCTCATTTATTTTTGAATGATTTTGAATGATTATCATCATATCAGCCGAAAGACGTCCACTGCTGAACATTGGCCTCCCCCAAAGATTGCCACAATGACCGGTCCTACGCGACCCGCATCCAGCGGACTCCTGCAACCTTCACCAGGTCATCAGTCCACCTTGTGGGGGGCCTACCCACGCTACGCCTTCCGGTACGTGGCCGCCACTCAAGAACCTTCCCGCCTCAACGGCCATCGGTTCTACGCGCAATGTGCCCCGCCCACTGCCACTTCTGTTTAGCTATTCGGAGAGCTATTTCGGTTACTTTGGTTCTGCTGTGGATGGTCTCATTTTTAATCCGATCACGCAGAGAGACTGGGCAGACAGTTTACGTCTTTTAAAAGCACATTATTTAAGACAATAAACCCCTTAAAATTCAATGTTATTTGAGACAACGTAAACCAAACCAAACACGCATAAAGTCGCGGCAAACCGCTAGTTCGCTATTTTCTTAAAGAAAATCTCCTTTATTTCAGTGGGTTTCCTCACAACGGCGGTCGATTCTCGCACATTGACGTGTTAATGAGCTCTTTGTGGGCAGGGAGGGGCTTGTGTCTTTACTAAACGATTTATGTGCCAATTCCTTTGCTTTTTAAATGGAGTAACGGTCCAATAAAGAGTTTTATAACGGATAAAGGCTTGTGTTTAAATTTGGGGTCAAGGGATAAAAAGAACATTGCGTGTATTACATTCGGTATCCTGTCTATTCATTTTACCGAAAATCACTTGTTTTAAGCAACTTTTCGAAGTTGATTTACTTGAGACACTAATGTTTTACCAAATCATAATTCGCAAACTTTCAATTGGCAAAATGTGCATTTGATAACTAGGATCTTATAGTTAGCTACTTTATATATTATTATAGTATCACTACATAGTATAAAATAAAGTCACCTTTTCTGTCCCTATGTCCCTTTGTACGCTTAAATCTTTAAAACTGCGCAACGGATTTTGATGAGATTTTTTTAATAGGTAGAATAATTCAAGAGGAAGGTTTTTATGTAGGTATAGTACCCGTGCGCAGCCGGGGCGGGTCGCTAGTCATGTAATAAATTAGCTTTCGAATTACATTACTGTTTGTATTTTTTTATCATTACGTATGGTGGTTAAGTCTACCCTAAAAATACTTTGCAATATCAGTTCTTGCAGTATGGTTATGGTTTGTTATTTTACGATATATTATTTAATTGATATTATTATAAATATATGTTAAATATTATTACCATATTAAAAATTCACGGTGCTTTTGGATAAAATGATCGATGTATGTACTGTACTATTCATATTCACATATATAAGTTCATTAAGCGAATACGTTTTTAATTGGATGTTCTTGTAGCTTTTAACATTTTTTAATAACGAAATTCTGCTATACGGGCCACGAAAATGAGAAATGGATGCAAACATTTATCTTTTTAAATATTTTTTTTTCCTATATTTTCGGGTAAGACTATTGATTTATCATGTATGTAAGTGATATAATTATGATTGTATTCCTGTGAAAAGCAGCTTCTTCACAAATCAACCTTATAATTTTGATGGCATTATCTATTTATTTAGTATCTATATATATATAGGTAAATGTATAATTATCTATCTATTCATTAATTGACCTTACCGTGGGACTAGGTCGATTTGTGTAAGATGGCCAAATATGTTTACTATTTTAATTTATTTATATTTAAACAGAAATACCCATTTCTCACTATCGATAATTTAGCGAAACATTGGAAGTAAAGAAAGTTCAGATTAGAATCATGTATATATCCCTTAAAGTTGCAAGAGTTTCATAGACTACGGTAACTGACAGTCAGACGGGTCTTATGCGTAATTGCCGTCATCATCATCATCATCAGCCTATGATAGTCCACTGCAGGACGTAGGCCTCTCCTATTAACTATGCGTATAGACGCATTAGGAGGTAAATGCCCATAATCGTCACGCTGGGCAAGCGGATTGGCGATCGCAGTAATGTGTCCACTATGATGACGCTGCTGCCCATCATCAATCTTTTATGAAATAATGATCAGTGACACTTCAATCCCTCAGTCGACTGTTACGACACCCGCAAGAGGAGTTGGGGTGGTGACAAATGTATTCTTACTGCCGTCACCACACGGCCAACCGGGACTTATACTGTTCGTCAACTAAAAACAAAAAAGTGTAAACAAATATGCCTGACTTTCCCAAGTATTTGACGTCTTTGACACATATCGGGAAACACTTTCATATATTTTTATATTAATACTAATAAATATCAATAATTTTAACTAAAAATTATGTGGACTCAAGGTTTAAGGTTTTAAGTAGGTGATAAAATCAAAATTGTGTTCTAAAAGTCCGTGATTAAGAAATAATTCTAGGTTACAAGTTTTTTACACTTTTTTGTTTACTAGCAAACAGTAGGTACCTACCTATACACTGGAATACAAACAACGACAGCTAAATTTGACACCGTTAAAACTAAATGACACTAAATTGCTTTGCCCTCTGGAGTGCCATATGGCTGATACGTTTGAAACTAGTATCAAAATACGTTTAGCTTTTTTCTTGCAAAATAAAGCAGCGTAAGATATACTGCTTTTAATGCTTGAAAAGGACAAAAAATAAGTTGTTAAGTTAACAAATGTTTATGAATAAGGTTGGTCACTACGCGTGACATGATTCGGAGAGCCTAGGTCTCCATTACTGAGGCTCTCCGAAATATGTCGCGCGTAGTGACTAAATACATGTGAATTTAAATGTTCAATTATATTTATACTGTTGTGGGTCAATTTATTTCATAAAATACACTGATGCGAGAACAAATTATCTAGACTAAAGGTACATAATAAAATTCTGTTAAATACCACAGACACCCCGTCTGTGGTTTTCAGTGAATGGTGAAACACGTTGTATATGGACGGATTCGAAGATGTTTAGTATAGGATTCCTGCTCCGTCTTCGCATTCGAAGGCTCTGATATGCCTTCTGGTGCCTCTTATCCTTATTGAGACTGCTCGTATAACGGATATTTGAACTTTAACTTTAAGCCAAAAAATTACTTGCGAGTATGGTTTTTTCCATTTTGTAATTAGTTTTGATGCAATTCTTTTCAAGAAATTGTTGTATTCCGTCCCTATAGAGCGCCATCACATGAAATGATTAAAGGTGTAAATGAGGCTCTTAAATCTTCTGTGGCTCGATCGTATTTTATATTTTAATTATATTTATAGTTATTACGTGTCACGTAACTTTAAATTCAACGATCAATTCTATATCTACATTTTATAAAATATTTTTCTTCCTCATAATCAAAATATGTTTTCCAGGCAAGAGTCAAAGAGGCGATTACGAATGGTCACGTGTCGTAATAGGCGTCCTCTCACGTCCTGGCCCGCTCTGCGTCGAATGGTCGAGGTGATTTACCGGCGACACACTTTGTCCGTGAGGATTGAGCCAGTTTTTCTACCATTGCTCTGTTTGTGCGGGAATTTCATTGTTCATGACTTTCAGTGGCACTTTGAGGCTATAATGTAACTAATATTTATTTTCTGGCACGTGTTTTAACTACTCGGTTTTCTGGGTCATTATTTAAGCTGAGAGATGTGCTTAAACTATAATCTGTCAGCCTATAGGTAGTGGTATTTCACGTAGTCGCTGTCTCGTTCTGACAAATAACACACTGAGCGCGGGGAACTCCCGAGGTGAGTTCTCTGTGGGAGGTCCATTTTCGCTACAAAGCGGAAAAATCACGCGATCGGCTACGAGCGTAGCGCGTAGCACTCGTCCGCAATGAAAGTGACAAGCAAGTGCGAAAGTGAACATTGATCGGTAGAAACGTGACATTTAGCGATAGATACAATATTTCATAAATCGTACGGTATATGAAACAACATAGGTATTCGTTTAATTTATAAATATCTTTTTCAAGTATATGTCGAATTTTCTTATTTATTATTATGTCCGTTGATTAAAAATAAAAAATTAAGCCCTATGAATAAAATTATGCCAGAACAGAAGTGACCAGAGGGCAGGTCAATACCCCCTCAACGAATATTCGTAAATACATGAAAATTTTCAGAATATTTGTATTTAATAAATCCCAACGTGCTTTCATTACTAGCGGAATGAAGGATTGTTAGTATAATCATTATTATCTGTTTTACTTTATTTCGTAGGTCACAATATTAATATACTGTATTACATAATATTATAAATGTTCTGACTTTTTAGAGACATTACATCTCTTGTTATTATTATTCTATTTCAATTTATTTAAAATTAATTTTGTGTTTTTTTTTTAATGCATGTTAGTTGTAAGATGTACCATGATTGTTTGAAAAAATAATTCCCGCCAAGTTTCTTACCGGTTCTTCTTGGGTCAGCGGTGTAGGGTTCGAACCGGAAGTAGTTTTAATACCTAGACGATTCAAAAGAGTTTGTTGCTATTCCAATTTGAATAAAGAATTATTTGACTTTGATTTTGACTTTACAATGTATGTAGATAGTTTACTTGTGTAAGTATATATTTATAATACATACGTTTTGACGTTTTGTAAATAATATATTAGATTTAGTACCGCCCAGAATCTCTCTCCTTTGCCGTAAGGTTTACTTGATGGTAGAGAATGCCTTATGGCATTAAGTTCACCTTTTGTACGTTAAGTTTGACTTTATTGCAATGAAGTTTAAATAAATAAATAAGAATTGCCAAAAAACGTGGCAAAGCGGCCTGCCTTCAGGGCACTTTACCGACTGGCTTCGATTTAGGGGAGATTTTTGTTTTATAGTTTTATATTAATGTTTACTTTTCAGTTAATAATGTATATTTGATCGAAATCGTATAAGAAGTTGTCATTTTAAATAAATAAATTATTCAACCAATAAAATAACTTTAGATATGTGATTTGCGCGTTATTGTACTCACATTTAGCGCCGCGAACTCCCAAGGGGAGTTCTCTGTGGGAGGTCCATTTTTGATACAAAGCGGAAAAATCACGGGATCGGCTACGAGCGTAGCGCGTAGCACTCGTTGGCAATGAAAGTGTTAATTGTTTATACAATAAATAACTTACCTAAAACATCGACGCATCCAATCATCTTCTTCATAGTACTAGTATTTATCTGGCACATGTAGCATCCTCGGTCCTCGACCTTCAGCGGCCGTATGTGCAGCTGCCAGGAGCCTGGCGAGTCGTTGGTGACCGCGTAGCGGGAGCTGTGGGTGACCAGCCGCGTGTGGAGGGTTAGGATGGTCTGGTCGTCTGCACGGATCCACGCCACCTGAGAAAGAAAATCATTTTGTGAGTGACTGTCAGAAGGTAAGGTTTACCCTTAATTCGATAGGAATAAAGGATATACGTATATTGATTTAAACTTTCACGATTATTCCGCGTGGAATCCCGTGATTTACAAATGTAAGCGTGGTGAAACATCCATTTTAATGCCTTTGGATGTTGTGAGTGTTGTGTGTAGACCTAGTGACAACCCTAGCCTAGAAGTGAATAATCAAGATCAAGTGCGGGTAGTTCGAAAAACCCGCGCAGCTCGAAGGTGTTGATACATTCTCTCGCCAGTCTGCCTGCGACCACGGGTGTAACGTCTTGCCCGAAACGTCAGGATATAATTAAACGTAAGTCTACGCGATCAAGACCCGTTTGTCTTTAAAATATGAGGAATAAAGGATAGTTTTCACCATTTATACTCTTCCAGAGGGTATCGTAAGACTCCACGGAAGGATTGAAAATTCACTGGCCATTCATTAATTGAAGCAGAAAACCCTCGTTGCCTAATAGTATGGACGCGGAGTTGTCGATTAGAGTATTGTCCCTCGGAGGGCCATCTGTACTAAAAAACGTCGTAGGAGACACGTGCAAAAACGAAATTCGTAACTCGTGTCGATTTAAAACATTGCCACTCGTTTCGAATTTCATATTTTTTGTACTTGTGTCGTAATGTACTATTTGAGTTCTGTTTTAAGACGTCATTCGCGAAAGCTAAGGACGTGGTTTCAAATTCTACCTCCGTTGGTAAACTCGGTATGAGTATATGACATCTAATAGGTATTTATAAAATAAACTTGTTTTGTTAGATTTTGCTTGGAGTTATTTGTGGGAAAACGCATGTTTCTGTGTTGACCAGCAAAGCTCGGTAACATAATAAACGTAGTAAAACATAATACCATCCCAATGGGTGTGTATGAATTCCGATAATTTAAGTTTTCTTCCGAGATATTTAAATATTTTTTTTTGGTCACGAAAAAAAAACTTCGATAAATCCACAATCTTGAGAAAAGCCGTGTTTGTACATCGGTGGACTTTTTCGTGGAATACATCTTATGTATCGTGATGATATAAAGTTTTAAATATAAGTAAGTGAAACTGTATTTCGTATACGCTGTACAGAGTAAATAATTATTGAGCAAATAAATATAAAATGTTTATCTCCATTCAATATAACGAGAATCGAAATTACTTTTCTTTGACGAAAACATTAAAGAAATGTAGATAATATCGAATTGGAATATTGTTGTTAGATAAGATATTTACAAGCTCAAGTAACGAGCTAGTTTGTGACTAAAGTGATAGAACCAAATGAACCACAGTGCCGTAATTATACAGGGTGACATTTGGGTCGTGCTGCCGGAGTGAAAAGGGTACTAGGGAAGGTCATGCTGAGTAACTTTCACTATGGACTACATACCTATCATTTTGACACCAATAAAAAATAAAATTTGGACAATTAATAAATACTTAGATACGCTAGAAATTGGTCACTTACATTAGACACTTTCGTGGAACATTAGCCTTCAATTTGTCAACTAGAGTCTTGACTTTCCCTTTTTCTTCTTTTGTTTTTTTTTGGCGTCTCTGTGTACATTCTTAAAATTATAATCAGAGTAAGTACTGTACAGCATTCACTTCTTACTTCATCAGCCTATCTCAGTCCACTGCTGGACGTAGGCCTCTCCTATTAACTATACTATGCGTATAGACGCATTAGGAGGTAAATGCCCATAATCGCCACGCTGTATAGCATATAGGCTCTCAAAATATAATTCGAGTAATATACCTATGTAAGTTGTATTTACAAAAGCAGTGGGTTGTGATGATGTCAGCCGTCACATGATTGTGTCTATCCTCGATTGTGTGCTTCCTGTGATAGCTGACATAATCAATTTCTCACTGGCCCAAGGCAATTTTTCTTCTATATGGCGCAAAGCATTCGTTATTCCTCTACCTAAAGTTAGTAATCCTTCCACTCTCAGCAATTTCAGACCCATCTCAATTCTCCCCTTTCTATCGAAAAGCGCTGAAGCGGTAGTCCACAAGCAACTCTCGTGCTTTGTACATACTCATAACTTGTTGAGTCCCTTCCAGTCTGGTTTTCGTCCAATTCACAGTACCTGCACTGCGCTGCTTAAGGTGACAGAAGACATAAGGCGGGGCATGGAGGATCAAATGGTCACAGTACTTATTCTTATAGATTTTTCCAACGCTTTTAATACTGTTGACCATGACATTCTTCTTGCCCTGCTCAAGCACCTAAGAGTCTCAGAAACGGCTCTCAATTGGTTTTCTTCCTACCTGCGTGGTCGCCAGCAAGCGGTTCGAGTGGACCGGTCGTTGTCTGATTGGTGTGATCTTGCTACTGGCGTGCCGCAAGGCGGAATTTTATCTCCTCTACTGTTTTCTACTTTTATCAATTTTATTACGCCTGACCTTCGCTGTACTTACCATCTTTATGCCGACGATTTGCAACTCTACGAGAAGTGTGCTGTGACTGACCTTCCAACGTGCATTAGTAAGCTAAATCAAGATCTTTTACATATTCAGCAATGGTCTGAAAGATTCGGTCTCTTTGTAAATCCGTCAAAGTGCCAGGCCATTATTATCGGCAGTTCGCGGCAGCTGGCGAAATTTGATATCGACACGATTACACCAGTAATTTTCAATGGTTGTCCAATACGGTTTAGTGAAAATGTCAGGGACCTGGGTGTTGTTTTGGACAGTACGCTGAGCTGGAGAGCACAGGTCACTGAAATCAGCCGAAAAGTTTTGGGCTCCCTTCACTCTCTTAACAAACTGAAGCACTTCTTGCCCATTAGTACTAAAGTATTGTTGGTAAATGCCCTTATTTTACCTATTATTGATTATGGTGATGTGTGTTGTCCTGATTTAAACGAAGAACTTTTAAATAAGCTGGAACGCCTTCTCAACAGCTGTATTCGCTTCATCTTCTGTCTGCGTAAATACGATCACATATCTTCCTTTCGGTCTCAGCTTGGCTGGTTTCCTATACGCCAACGACGCAATATTCGCCTGCTTTGCACCCTCTTCTCTATTCTTAATGATCCACAATCTCCTGATTATCTTAGTTCACTCTTTAAGTTCTATGGCGTCACTCGCGATCGTCAACTTCGCTCCTCCGGTAATATGTCTCTGACTATCCCTCATCACCATTCTGGCTTCATGTCGAATTCGTTCACCGTGCAAGTGGCGCGTCTTTGGAATGGACTCCCCTTTAGTATCAAAAATTCTCCAAGTAAATTTATATTTAAGAAATCCTTACGTGCTCTCATTGCTAGCGGAATGAAGGATTGTTAGTTTTTCTGTTTTAGTTGATTTCATCGGTTATAATATTAATATGTATTTTAATGTATGTATGTAGTTAGTTCGTGTATATATTTGTGTAGGTATATATGTAGGTATAGATATGATATTTATGTTTTTGTTCATATTATTTAACTGGATAGATGTAGCACCGCCCACAATCTCTCTGCTTTCCCTTAAGGTTGACTGGTAGAGAATGCCTCATGGCATTAAGTTCGCCTTTTGTACGTTAAGTTTTACTTTTGTGCAATAAAGTTTAAATAAATAAATAAATAAATATTCGGAAATGATCCCTGTATCCAAGTGTAACGTGTATTGGCTATAATATTACACGTGTTGGCAAACCTAATTAATAAAAATAAATAAATAAGTAAATGGAGATAACTGAAAAATCGCGAAAAAGATCTCATAATTGCCTATGAGATACTTGATATTAATTCATAATTCGAGTAATATACCTATGTAAATTGTGTTTGCCTATAATTGGGTGAATATTCGGAAATGATCCCTGCATCCAAGTGTAAAGTGTATTTGGCTAAAATAATGCACCTGTTGGCAATCCTAATGAATAAATAATGGTTGTACGTTGTTTCATAGACAACATTTTCGCAGAATATTGGTTCATAGAAAATGTTTCTCGTATTTTCATTTCATAGAACGATCATTTTTCAGAGCTCTTACGTGGTATAATCTGGTTTTGTATATTTTTTATTGTTCAGATATGTAGTTCTTAGAATTTCATTTCATAACGCTATGAAATCAATTAATAATATTTGATTGAATACGCATTCAATCAAATATTATTAATTCGTATAGTATTTTTTGTCTAGAACAGTTGTTTCAAAAACTGAATATTCATAGAATGTTGTTTGTCATTGTATCAAACTTAATATTTTTTATTCAGTCATAATTAAACTATAGAATTATCATTACATACCATTATATAAATACAAAAGAAACACCTTTGTCCAAAGAATTTTAGTAAGCGATTTAGTCCTGGGAACCGGTCGACGAAGCCCCGCTGCGCGGGGCTTCTATTTCTGCTCTAAGGGATAAAAGGTACCTAACGAACCTATCCAGGTTAGTGCAGGGGAGGTACACATTTTTATTTTTTAATGCGGGGGGCTCCGCCCCCCGAGCCCCCCCATCCCCCCTTTTTTTGGTTTCGCAAGGATGACGATACGTTAACAATTAATTAAAAGTAAGTAGGTATTTTGTTTATCCGGGAAACTACGCTCGAAACCTAACCAATCCAAGTCGGTTTTACCCTGATTTATTACTTGGATTGGTTAGGTTTCGAGGCTAGAACAGATTGAAAAGCTAGCTAACCTAACCTAACCTACCCTACCTAACCTACTTTGCCTACAATCTACCTACTTTTTCTGGTAGCAGTTTGGTTTTTTTAGAGTGAGGGCGAATCAGTGTATAAGAAACAAAATACTTACATGAAATATGACTCATTAGGTAATCACTATGCAATAAAGTAAATAGTGGAACTAAATATTATATAAACTAGTAACTATAAAACAACAATCTATGAAATAAGTGCCTACAAAACAAAAATACATGAAATGTAATTCTAGTGTTTGGTTACTTTGTAAAGTAAAAAAGTTAGATAGCAATATACATGGAACTGAATGTCTGTGAAATATGTTTTAAGCAATTGAATAGTCTCATCATCATCATCATCATATCAGCCGAAAGACGTCCACTGCTGAACATAGGCCTCTCCCAAAGATCGCCACAATGACCGGTCCTGCGCCACCCGCATCCAGCGGACTCCTGCGACCTTCACCAGGTCATCAGTCCACCTTGTGGGGGGCCTACCCACGCTACGCCTTCCGGTACGTGGCCGCCACTCAAGAACCTTCCCGCCCCAACGGCCATCGGTTCTACGCGCAATGTGCCCCGCCCACTGCCACTTCAGTTTAGCGATTCGGAGAGCTATTTCGGTTACTTTGGTTCTGCTGCGGATGGTCTCATTTTTAATCCGATCACGCAGAGAGACTCCTAGCATAGCCCTCTCCATTGCCCTTTGGGTGACTTTGAGCCTTCTTATGAGGCCCATTGTAAGCGGCCACGTTTCAGTACCGTATGTCATCACTGGCAACACACACTGATCAAAGACTTTCGTCTTCAAACACTGCGGAACATTGGACGAAAATATGTGTCGTAGCTTCCCGAACGCTGCCCAACCGAGTCGGATTCGACGATTGACCTCTTTCTCGAAGTTGGACCTACCTAACTGGATAGTTTGTCCTAGGTATATATATTCGTCTACAACTTCGAGTGTAAAGTCTCCGATTATTACGGGAGTTGGTGCTACATGGGAATTTGACATGATTTTCGTCTTATCCATGTTCATTTTAAGACCAACTCGCTCGGAGGCTTTACTGAGGTCAACGAGCATAGTACTTAAGTCCTCCAAGGTCTCAGCCAAGACTACTATATCGTCAGCGAATCGAAGGTGAGTGAGGAACTCGCCGTTTACGTTGATACCCAGCCTTCTCCAGTCCAGAGTCTTAAAGACATCCTCCAGTGCAGCGGTAAACAGCTTAGGGGAGATGACATCTCCCTGCCTAACTCCCCGCTGCAGCAGAATAGGCTTCGAGCTCTGGTCTTGGAGTCGGACTGACATTTTGGCGCTCTCGTACAAACACTTCAACACCTCGATATAGCGGTAGTCGACTTGGCACCGTTGGAGAGACTGTAGTACAGCCCAGGTTTCGATCGAATCGAAGGCTTTCTCGTAGTCCACAAACGCTAAACAGAGGGGCAGGTTATATTCTTCGGTCTTCTGTATAACCTGGCGAAGCGTATGGATGTGGTCTACGGTACTAAAGCCTCTTCGGAAACCGGCTTGTTCGGGAGGCTGGAAGTCATCAAGCCTGTGTGCAAGACGATTCGTAATGACTCTTGAAAACAGCTTATAGACATGGCTCAGAAGTGATATGGGTCGGTAGTTCTTCAATAAAGCGTTGTCACCTTTTTTGAAGAACAGTACCACCACACCTCTGTTCCATGCCTTTGGCGTTCTCCCTTCCAGTAAGACGGAATTGAACAACTTCTGAAGGGCCGTAAGGATCGGTTTACCACCCGCCTTCAGAAGCTCAGCTGTAATTCCGTCTTCCCCAGGCGCCTTGTTATTTTTGAGCTGTTCAAGAGCCATTCTAATCTCGCACAGGCTGATGTCCGGGATGTCTTCTGTGTAGTGTCGGGTCAGTTTAGCTCTTAGGTCTTCCGCTAGATCAACTTCGGGTCTGCTAGTTGACGTGTACAGCTGTCCATAAAAACCCATTGAATAGTCTATGAAACAATAATTTTGGAACAGAAAGTATATGATCCAAATAATATATGAACAAATTTCTGTGAAACGAAATTCTATGAAACTTCTGTCTATGAAACAGTGTGCCACCATAAATAATAAATAACTAAATGGAGATAACTGAGAAATCGCGAAAAAGATCTCGTAATTGCCTATGAGATACTTGATATTAATTCATAATTAGAAGCTCTAATTTGAGATTTCTTGGTTGTCTATGTAGTGAAAGTTGCTCAAAGCGACCGTCTCTAGTGGCATGCCAAATGCCACCCTGTATGATAAACAATAATGATCATTATTATTATAAGTAGAACAAAATAAACGAAATTAATGGAGAGCGTACAATGAATAATTGATTACGAATAATGAATATGAATTTATGTTGATGATAATTTAATGGGTATTCGGTCATTTTATCGTAATAGTTATGTTTGAATGAAAATCGAATCAATTATTAAAGTAAAAAAAGCTTTGCATAATTTTCATAGTAGCGAATCATACAAAAATGTACAGTATTTTTTTTAATAAATCTCTCCCCGATATATATAAAAAATGGATTTGGTTGGTTTTCACAAAATGAGTTTTAATTGTGTTTTTCCATACACGTGCCTCGTTAATTATTTTTCACATTTCGTAGATATTTTACGATCCTTGTTAGAGCATCAACAACGGAACAAAATATATTCAGTGTAAGGAAATAATTACATGCCTATGTTAAGCAATTTGAATTTCGTTTGTCTGAGGCTCACAGGCACGTTTCATTTTAATTGAAACGTTATTATTATGGAATAAACAAATGATTGTGACGCCTGCGACATGTTGTGTTTACACAAAACAAGAGAGTTTCCGTCTTTTGTTCTCGTAATAAATTGTTTTTGAACCAAGGGAATATACCTATACTTCTTTATAGAGACTGTACGGTAAGTGAAGGCGTCTGGCGGCAATAGCGCCCATACATTTTAAGTGCCTTTACTTTCCGAACATACTACTCGTACAGTCGCGATCAGGCCTAGTACCACGAACATCTAAATTATTAAATTTCGAGGATTTTTCTCTGTCACTCAAAGGCGTCATTAGAGTGAAAGAGACAAATCATCTAAATTTACGAATTAAGTTTTCGCTGATATATCGGAGCCGCCGCGATGCTCAAAATTTCGGTCTCCGTAGCCTAGTTGGTAGTGACCCTGCCTACGAAGCTGGAGGTTCCGGGTTCGAATCCCGGCGAAGGGACTATTTGTGTATTTATTTATCAAAAATATTTGTTCCTATCCATTATCCTATCTATTATGTATATCGTCGCTTGGTCAACACATCACAAGCCTTAATTGAGCCTACCGCGGTACTAGGTCGATTTGTGTAAGATGTCCCAAGATATTTATTTATTTGTATCACAACATGCGCACTAATGCCATGAAAATAAAGATCTGCTTAGATGTTGATGACCACCTTCGCCGGTCCAATACATCGGATAGAAACATAATAAGTAAGAAAAAAGCACACTAAGGGACGTATTTATTTCGCGGAAGACGCAGAGCATTCAAAGTTTGAATGCTCTGCGTCTTCCGCGTCAAACACTTGAATATTTCAATTATTTATTTATTTAATCTTCATTGCACAAAAGAAAACCAGAATGTACAAAAGGTGAACTTAATGCCAAAAGGCATTCCCTACCAGTTAACCTGAAGGTAAAGCAGAGAAGTTGTTATTACATTTGTTATTCTTAATTGGTATGATTATTGAGATCGTGTTTGCTAAAAACAAGTTTTTTAAGAACAAGCACCTATACCTACAATAAGAATGTACTTATACAAATTTATAAATGATTACGTTTCATTTTCAGGTGGCTTATGATGATCACGCGTTTACCGTTTATGGGCGAAAATGGGTTCAAATCCCACCTCCAGCGTTGATAAACTTTGGTATTTTTTCTTTAGTATATGACATCTATTATTTAAATTCTACCTCCTACTTGAAACTTCATCTAATCCAATGAACCTCAAACAGTTTAACAAAGTTAGTCTTTCGTTCGGAGGGGTTGTGGGATGCAATTGCATAACGCTTATATGCGAATTAAGCTGGTCAAAATTCTATACGAAAAACTTTAATGAATTATTAAACCTTTACTAACCTAACCTTTACTTCCATTAAAAATCGTTTCTATATACCGTTGAATTGTCATTTATGATAGATGAATATAAAAATTAAATAAAAAAAAATCAAGCAAGAAACGTTATATTTCTTACCACTTGCTCAATTATCAAAGTGATGTGATGATGAGTAATTTTCGGCGAGGGCCGAGGGCGTTCATTGAAGCCCGAATGTAGCGATGGACTCCACAATAGTGGAATCCGGAGAGTAATGAGATTCAAGCGTTACCGCCCGAGAGAAAAATAACTTTAATACCATGTGACATACTGTTTTCCACACCAAGGTATGAGCAAAATAAAATATACATTATATTTTTAATATTTATGAACATAACTGAACTTGACGTAATGTATGTGCTAATATTTTCCTATTTCATTATTATTTTTTAGGTTGACAAATGAAAGTCCTTGAACTGAAAAGTGCCACTTGGCTCCTTCCTAGCAAGGAAGAAAAGACGAATATAAATGAAACGTTTCTAAAAAGTACGTTGAAGTCTCGCAGTCAATAAAAGTTGTGAACAATGAAACAAACTGTTCAACTAAATATCTCACACTGTCAATCAATGTGTAATCTAGCTGTCTTATTGTTGTCATGGCTTAGTATAAGGCTGGTTCCTGTGTCACGCGGACCGCCCGCGCGGAGCAAATATGTAGCAGAGAGCAGTGAAGTCTGAAACGCGCCATTGATTCAATACATATTTGCTCCGCACGGGCGGTCCGCGTGACACAGGAACCAGCCTAACGTTTGAAAGTTATATATTAATCATTATTAATATGAACGTAAAAGTTCAAATTTTTCAGATAGACTTAAATTCATACATCGTCATCAAAGTAAAAAAAACGCTTGTGGCCTAGTGGTAAAACGTGTAGCAGCTACGCAGCGGCAGCGGTCGATCCCCGGCTCGTAACAATGAGTTTTCAAAAAACTTATATACGAAATGTCACTTGATATTCACAAGTGCTTTACGGTTAAGGAAAACATTGTGAGGAAACCTGCGAAGAAATTCAAGGATGTATGTGAAGTCCCCAACAAGTACAGAGCCAGCGCTGGGACCACGTAAAATAGACACGTTTCATCAAACGTGTCTATTTTTGAGTTGCGGAAACAATTGCCAGAATACAAAAACAACGACAACAACAACAAGGGTCATTTCTAAACTGTCAAATATTTGTTACTAGATTTAGCAGTAGGCAGCAAGGTTTATAACTGAAATATTGTTCGCGTCGCTTACTATTTACTATTTACGTCGACGTCACAGATAATATTTGTCTGCCTTTTGATCAGGGATTATAAGGTAGGTATTACTCCGCCGAATGTCCTGCATGGAAATTACTTAAATAAAATTTCGAAATGACATTCGATGACGTAAATTAATTATTTTTTAATGGCGCACACCCGATAAGTTTTGCATCACGTTAAAATTCGAAAATGATTTTATTGTTCGAAATTTCGACGATTCTTTAATTATGCCGTCGTTTTCTCCGTAAAACTGTATATTTTACAGAATTTTCCACCAATGCAAGTATATATGTACAGTCACGTCTAAAAATATGTATACAAAAACAAGGTTGCATAGATATGTAGTCATACATTGTATCAAAAATATGTATCTATTACTGACACCAAAAAATGTATCCATTAAACTATTTCATTATTATGTAATCACAAAATGCTTCACAAAGCTTTCATACTTAAATAAATTTCATTTAAATGTATTCACCTCGTCGTCAAAAATAAGTATACATGATTGGTTTCCGTTTACATGTAATCACACCAATTTGTCAAATATTTATATACGCAGTTTGATTCATAAATATGTATTCAGACAGCAAAAACTAACCTTGTCTGACTGGCATAGAAACGTAAGTTGTATAATTAACTGATTTGACAATTCACGAAAACAGTGCAGACTTGTCACTGCATACATCTATCTCACGATTATTCTATGACGCACTTGACAGTCCAAATTTTTTGATTGAGCTCAGTTGTAAATATTGTGTATTTCAGTTTAGGGTCATTCACAGAAAAGTGCCCTAAGCATTTTTTGTTTTTATTTTAATAATATCAAGTTTTTTCTACTCAGTCAAAATCGGAACGGCATTTTGCAACTAACAGGAGAAATATGTCCGTAACATGTTATTCTCGCCATCACAAATATATATATTATTCAGGGTGCTCAAAAATATCTGAACATGCACTCTAATGTCTTCGTAAAAATGTAAAGAGTCGTGTTCTCCTATATTTTCAAGAACCGAACCTATATTTTTATAATTGTCATCGAATTATATTGATAGACAGTTGTCTATCTTGAATTTATTATTTATTATCAGCACTTCAAACCCAAACTTCTTTATTTCGAATTGCCCTAAGAAAGTAATAAGAAAAAATACAAATTTACAAGTGGTATTTACTTTATAATACTTGACAAACAAAACATTTCTTCTCTCTTTCAGTTATAAAATAGTAGTTTTAATTTTAGTAACTAATATAAAATTATAATACTTTTGAGTTTCATAAACAGCCACTACCTATTTGTGGCTTTAGATAGGTTTCATATTATAAAAGAAAGTCACTGGCCACATGGAAGAAACTTCATTTTAAAATCGATTACACTTAGACACGTCAAAACATCAAATCGTGTTTACATAATAATATTATCTATGAATCAAACGACGTATACAAATATTTGCCAAATTAGTGTGGTTAAATGTATAAGGAAATTAATGTATACTTATTTTTGACTACGAGGAGGATACATTTATATGTAATTTATTTAAGTATGCAACTTTCTGAAGCATTATGTGATTACATAATACTGAAACAGTTTAATGAATACAATTTTTTGGTTTCAGTAATAGATACATATTTTGGATGAAAATGTGTGGCTACATATTTTTCAAATCTTATTATGTATACATACTTTTAGACGTGACTGTACATTAATAATCTTTATTTTATGCTTTACCAATTACATAATTATATATCTCTCTATAATGGTACAATTACTCAAATATTAAATATCACAAAATTTGCTCCTTAGTCGTGGTTATCTATGTTTTTTTAAGTAGGTATCTAATTATTTTCTATGAAAAATGATTATAACCGTATTCTTTGACAGCTGTTTTTACACTCGCCGTCAATGAATACGGGGTCAAGTGGATTTTTTCATAGAAAATACTGGAAACATGCTGATTACAAATATTTGTAATACAAGTGAAACCGTTTTTAACATCAGATTGTATTGGAATTTCCCTGAAGTTTTCACCCGATCCGAAAAACACGAAACTTTATTGTCAGATAACTCCGTAGATATAAAAATAGCAACTCATCATTAAAAAACTCGATTTACCATTCATTTTAGGAGGTTTTCTTAAACGGTCTACATTTTTGTCTATACAACACAACTTTAAAGTTTTTTTGGGATTATTTATAAATTTAGGAAAATCCCAATACAACCTGATTTAAAAATAGATTTTCCCTACACTATAAAGAATTAAAAAAAAATTGAAATATCCATGTTTGCATTATTTTCTATGAATAAATCCACGTGACGCATTTTCATTGCCGGAGTGTGTATTAGAAAATATTATATTGTCACTTGGTATCTAATCTTAATTGAGCTTACCGTGGGATTAGTTCGATTCGTGTAACATTGTCCCTGTATATATATTTATTTACAATGTCTAACGATCGCTTGATAACTTGATAACCCTGCGTATAGCCACCGTATAAGGGTTCGATAGCCATTATTTAGTTGCCGACTCACGGGTAATTACGGCAGAGTAATAATGGCCCGGTTGAGTGTTGGATCCAACGTGGACCGCTCTCCATGGAATAAATCCTCTGCTACCTACAACTAGCGGTTAATGGTCTTTGATATAGGTACTAACAAATAGACTGCCGTTCAGGTGCGACTATACTATCCGCAAAACTGTGGTCATAAATGATCAGAATCGTGCTATCTCTTTCACACCTGCACGACCTTATGGAGCGGGCCGAACAACAAATAGCACAGGTATCGATACGCATGAAAGGAACGGTAGCGGACTTTTATTGCCTGGCTCGCCACTTAGTCTTGCGGATAGTATAGTATAAATAAATATCTTGGGATATCTTACACAACTCGACCTAGTCCCTAGGTAAGCTCAAATATACCGTATTCGAGATTTTCTCGAGCGCCGTAGTGACAATAGACTTTGAATAATGACGACACGGATCCCGCATACCGTATTCGAGAATGCGTGCGAACGGTAACTACACAAAGTCTATTGTCACTATGACGTTCGAGAAAATCTCGAATATGGTATACGGGAAAAAATACTCCGTGTGAATGTAGCCTAAGGCTCGTGATGTGAGTATGAAGCGACGATATATATATAATAGATAGATTCGTAATTATAGTAACTTAAATACAAAATGCACAACCACGACCAAGGAACAAATATTTATGATAAATAAATACATAAATAATGCCCTCACCGGGATTTGAACCCGGAACCTCCAGCTTCGTAGGTAAGGTCACTCACTACCTACTAGGCTACGGAGGCTGACAGACTTTGTGTAGACTTCTTATTTAAATAAATAAACATCATGTCATAAATGATTCCCACACAGATAGAGATAATTTTCGCGGCTTTCTCTTTTAAACTAAAAATAATGATATAAAAATGTACAACATTGCAGAATTATAAAAAGTATTTCTTACATAATTATTCAAACCTTACAACATTTATATTTACATAAAGACAGGGGAAGTTTTTGATATATTTATATCAAATGACACATAGTTAAAGTAGTAGAATAACTATCCATAAAAAATATAAATTAAATAAAAGGAAATTACAGATAAAAAATCACTCCCAAATCGATGCCAAGAATCATTAATACAGTTGCTTGAGTTTGAGTATTATGGATAAAATTCAAAGAGCAATGTACAAAGGTTCATATTTGTTTATTATATTTCACAACTTCATTCTTTGCGATTTAAGGTTTACATATTGTAGTAGCGCCCCACGCATCAGCCTTGCACGGTGTTTAAAGGTTTTTTTTTTTTTTATGTTAGCAACACTAAAAACCTTCCCACTATCTTTCACCCCCTCTATCGGGGTTCCATAGTCGGCTCACTGACTGCCTCGTTCGAATCATTCATCGTTTCCGTGCTCAAGCCTTCGCACGTCAAGCAACACGCCGAATTTTCTTCAACGCCGAGTTTTTACAACGCAGAGTTTCTGCAACGCTGATACGTTACTGCTAATAGGGCAGATACTGTCATGCTTAAAGTCTTCAACGTCGAGTTTTCTGCAACGCAGAATAATTACAAAGCTGATACGTTACTGCTAACAGGGCAGATACTGTCATGCTTAAAGTCTTCAACGTCGAGTTTTCTGCAACGCAGAATAATTACAAAGCTGATACGTTACTGCTAACAGGGCAGATACTGTCATGCTTAAAGTCTTTAACGTCGAGTTTTCTGCAACGCAGAATATTTACAACGCTGATACGTTACTTTTCGCTTATGACATAATGTATCTTCTTCTGTTCTTATGTAGCTACCGCTGAATTTCAGCAAGGTCCACTTTCTACAACGCTGATGAAATGAAATGAAAAATGTCTATTTGATGCTAAAAATAGAAACAAAAGGAAAACTTAATCGTACGCGTAGTGCCAATTTGGGCTGTTACTGTCACGTTTAAAGGGTAACCATACAAAGGTACTGTTACGCCAAACTAGCAAACAATTTAGCTATGTACGCCTGTATCTCCAATTTTGGGATCATCACACGAGCACCATCAGCACAGCCCAGCCCAGATTCTGTACGCACGACATCTTTTCAACCTGGCACGTCAACCGGTCATCGGCACCAGAATGTACCCACTGAATGCACACCGTTCTCGCTCGAGGAAATAAAATTGGACGAGGAAATCGTCAATTGACTGGACAAACTAGCTGAAGAAGGTCATATATGGCCAATTGCCACCTTCTAGTCATACCCCTTCTAAAACCTATAAGCGACGCATGTCGTGTTCTATGCGATTCTCATTTTACACACACAAAAACGAGAAGGAATTTTGGCATTTCTGCAATAAATGCAAATTTAAAGGATAAGTTACTGTAAATAATGCAGAGCGAGACAAATTTTTGTTCGGCAAAAACGTGTCTAATAAGCTAAAGCGTAGACCGTTAATACATTTAAAAGAAAGATACACATTAACTGTATAATTTATTTAATAAAGAAAATTTCATCATGAAGAATAGACACCGCCGTCAGAGAGGTCATGTAAACTACAACACTCTGCATGGGAACACGACATATCCCTCGCCGGATGCAGGGCGCCATCGTGCCGCAGCGCTGCCCGCGCCGGCGCCGTCGCCCGCCGCCAGCTACAGCACCTGCTACCGCAGGGGCCGCGAGCGCGTGCGCACGCCTCGCATATACGAGCAGAAACAATAACGCACGAGGTACAATACACTGAACGTCTGCTGCACTCCTCTCGCTCCTGGTCAGAAATCAGGGTCCTGGTCAACTAGTGATCCCGTTATTTTATCATGGAGGGTCAAGAGATATCTATTTTATCATTATCACCTCCTATTTCTACCTAATAATCTAAATATGAACAAGAAAAACTTGATTACAAAATGTCTATTAATAAACTGTTAACAATTTCATTGCGGACGAGTGCTACGCGCTACGCTCATAGCCGATCCCGTGATTTTTTCCACTTTGTAGCAAAAATTGACCTCCCACAGAGAACTCCCCTCGAGAGTTCCCCGCGCTCAAAGTGTTAAATCAACGCCATCACACCAACAAATTCCTTGCTGGATCTTCTGTTACACGTATTTAATACTTACTAAAATATGTTAACTGATGTGACATTGTACCCTTACTGTTAATAACATTGATAATTATATTAAATTTAAAATGTATGAATACATTTGTAAAAACCACCACATTTTCAAATGGAAGATTACCACACAGCTTCAAAATTAATAAAAAATAATTGTTACATGTGTCTCCAATAGACTTATAAGATGCGTATTATTTAATACCCATTTACGAACCACACAGAAAATATTATCTCCAATTTATGTTTGATATTTTATATGTATGTAATTGTTTAGCGATGGTTTATTCATGATCACCTTACGTATTTACAAGGATTCTAAAACTAGTTTATGAATACCTTGGATGCAAAGAGTTATTTATGTCTTGTTATTTATATTCAATTCGAAACATATTATATGCAATTAAGACTACCGTCCCGTCGTCAGAAGTTAATAAAGTACAAATTACGGAATATCGCAAAATTAATTAGTTTTCGTACCTCTGGTGGTGGACATAACTAAAATTTAATCCCTTCAGGTTAAAATCAGTTTCAAGCAATAATAATTATTTTCTAATGCTTCCACTACTGGCTTTCAACGTTGGTGTTATTGGAAAGATATGGAACTAAGATGTCACATTAATAATTTGAAATTAAAAGTAGCACGTTTTTGGCTTAAAAATGTTTTTGCCCACAATATATACAATTGTGAAATTATGCTTTTTGCTTCATACATAAACACTAAGAAAAATATACACGCTGATCAATTATCTCGTAGATAATTTAGCGACTGGATGGGAGTTAGGAAATTATGCCTATAAACAAATAAAACAAATACTTGTTGAACCGGAAGTAGATTTATTTGCAAGCCGATTAAAAACAAAATGCCTCAAATACGCTTTTAAAATAAAAATATAATAATAAAATAACGCTTTTCCAGCAGAAACTTAAAACTTTTTATGCATTTCCTTCATTCGCTTTAATTAACAGACTTCATTTTAAAAATGCATTGGCCAACACAACCCTGGCTTCCATTCTTTGAAAAGTTATTAGTTTCAGAATCAATACAACTCCATCCAAATATTTGATTCAGGTGCCAAATATGGAACTATTAATAATTATAGATATGCGCTGTCATTATTGGAAAAAACAGATTCTAGCGAGATGCTAAATTTTTTGACACGTAATTAATAATTATAGATATGCGCTGTCATTATTGGAAAAAACAGATTCTAGCGAGATGCTAAATTTTTTGACACGTAAATGGCCTAATGAAGATCTAGAAACACTTATTTTATTGGCCCTGGCTACCGCACACTGCGTACAAATCTTTATATTGATCCGAACACAAAATATTGACACACACACAGAAGTACGAGTACAACTACTTCCGAAATTTATAATAAAAATTTTCGGCGGAATTGTACACAACCGATATTAACTTCCATTTTTTAACGAGAAACCAGAACTTTGTCATTTCAATGTATACAGACGTACTAAAATAATAACTAATTCACTTTGCGGTTTCAACATAGACAACACTTTATTTATCCGTTACAAAAAAAAAAAGTACATTGTGCATCAAGGGAGGTAAGTACGGAATTACTAACGAGAGTGTTAGAAGCCCGACGCCGTCAGGCGGAGGGCTTTTATGACTCGAGTTAGTATTCCGCTTACCGACCGTGATGCATACAATGTTTTTCATCACACTTGCTGACAAAAAATAAGTTTTAAGACATAAATATTTATTAAATGACGTACTGACATTTCTATTACTCCCTAGGGAATTCCACTTTTCTATTACTCCCGCTACGCACGCAAGCAATGGCGCGCTTAGACAGCAAGTGTGATGAAAAAAAACATATGCCAAAGACTCATCGCAAATATTGAGTCGCTGGATTTCACAATAGTGGTATCAACACATATATGTTCACTGCACAGTATAGCACTAGGCATTCTGCCACTTCTATGTAGATATAGCCAACAAGTTCGTTGTCAGTGTAGACATCATACGCAAAATTGCCAGTTGAAGCGATTTTTTCTTTTATTTTTGCCTAGTTTCATAATAATGAAATTGTAGATGATTGCAATCAATTTGCTAAGATATTTGTCGTCATCGTCAAAAAACCTGTAAAATAAAAATAATTAATAAATTTTATAATAACCATGATTAGCATAATGTTAAATACCTAAATCAAAATAAGAATTAAAACTCTTTCGTTTATTTTAAACTTACCTAATAAAAGATTTGCTGTTCTGAGAGTACCTTTACTGTTTATTTTACGTTTCGTCTCTGCGTTTGAAAATTATTTCACATTTGTGCTCTGAACATCCTACAATATGTAAACCTTAAATCGCAAAGAATGAAGTTGTGAAATATAATTGATGATCAAACGAACTTACCAAGTGAAGTTCGATCACAATTATGTGAGCAACTTCATTCGACGCGATTTATAACAACCCACCCTCAATATTAAAGGACAGTTTTGTCTAACGTCACCCTACCCACTTATAACAAAAAGTGAAATAAATTCTCAACATTAATACTGTAAACAAAATGATTCGAACGAGGCAGTCAGTGAGCCGACTATGGAACCCCGATAGAGGGGGTGAAAGATAGTGGGAAGGTTTTCAGTGTTGCTAACATAAAAAAAAAAAAAAAAAAACCTTTAAACACCGTGCAAGGCTGATGCGTGGGGCGCTACTACAATATGTAAACCTTAAATCGCGTCGAATGAAGTTGCTCACATAATTGTGATCGAACTTCACTTGGTAAGTTCGTTTGATCATCAATCATATTTAAATTAAATATCCACAAATTTATTGCAATCATATAATTGAGAGCTTCATATTGCTTGCAATCAAATATGAAAGTTTAGTAAAATGCAAACCATTTTAATCACATTCATGTTCTTTCTTTCTTGTTGCAGTATACTTTCATTGTGACCTAATTTCGATAATGTTCTTGAAAATCTGAAAAGAAAGAAGAACAAAATCTTTATTCATTCTTGTCGGAAACTACAAAATCTTTCCTTGTCTCCACTACTTTTAAGGAACGTTATCTTCCGCAATTTCAGCGAAAAAAGTCCGAGTAATGAGCAAATTTGCGTTTTACCCAAAGTACAGTTTACCAATTTGAGCTATAAATATGAAATCCTCATAATAATCATACCAGATAGAAAACGGACAAAGGTCTCCTTCAAAGATCTTCACAACGAACAAATTTGTGTTTTCCATTAAGGTAAATTTAGACCAAACGAGCATTCGCTCATTCTATCCCCCACTGTGTGAAATTCGTTCGTTACACAAAACGTGATTCGTCGAAATTCGTTGATTTAGTGGAGTGGGGGATAAAATGAGCGAATGCTTGTTTAGTCTAAATACACCTTTAGATTGAAAAAGCTACTGAAGCTGAATCTCTCTTACGACATATTTTGACATAGGTATAGAATGGCATAGGGTTCCAAGTATTCCCAGTACATACACATACATCATCAGCCTATGATAGTCCACTGCTGGACGTAAGCCTATTCTATTAACTATGCGTATAGGAGTGCTTTAGGAGGTAAATGCCCATAATCGCCACGCCGGGCAAGAGGATTGGCGACCGCAGTAATAATATAAAATACATAAATTAAAATAAATATCTTGGAACATCTTATACTATGCAAGTCGACCTAGTCCCACGGTAAGCTCAATTAAGGCTTGTGATGTGGGTACCAGGCGACGATATATATAATAGATAGATACATATAGATACTTCAATACATAGACAACCATGACTCCATGACCAAGGAACAAATATTTGTGATAAATAAATACACAATGCCCTCGCCGGGATTCGAACCCAGAACCTCCAGCTTCGTAGGCAAGGTCACTACCAAATAGGCTACGGAGGCTGAGTAATGTGTGCACTATGATGACGCTGCAGCCCATCATCAATCTTTTATCGAATAATGGTCAGTGACACTTCAATCCCTTAGTCAACGAGGATTCCCAGTACACAAATTAAATAAGAGCATAATATATTATGACCAAATAAAATGAGCAGTACTAATTATAATATTTTAAAGCCAATATCACGCTGCGGGCAACATGCCCACGCTGCGCTGGACGTTCCACAAATGCCCTCATTAGTTCTTTTATCTATTATAATTATGCTTTCATAAACTGCACGAATTAAGGTATTTAAACTACACTGTTGTAGCTTACATTGTTAAGAATGGGGTAACATATTAAAGGATCGCACACTGCGAATACTTTTATTTACAATGTACTGTTAGCATGTTAAACAGTACATTACGACACAAGTGCGAAAAATATGAAATTCGAAGCGAGTGGCGATCGTTTTTGCACGTGTCTCGTACAACGTTTTTTAGTACAGGTGGCCCTCCGAAAGTTTTGGACCTGACGTAAAATGACACACTTCTCGCACTAGAGCCTAAAAAAGGCACCATCTATACTAAAAATTATATTTCAGGTGGGTAACTCACGTTTTTTAAGCCGAGCTATGTTCGATTATGTTTTGTTCCGTATATGAGGAGGTTTCTGAAGAATCAATCGCCATGAAAAAGCTCCTTATACACGGAGACAAACATGTAGAACATCTTTGGACTTAAATATACCCGGTTAACTCGCGTTAAATATAATTTTAGTATGAATAAATCTTACGACTGTTTTGTCTTTGAAATTGTTGGCAACTTAAGTTTATGAGATTTTAGAAATATTTTCGGAAGCTTTTATTTTTTTATAACGTGACGCGCTGATACCTACCATTGATTAATTGTTTACTACTAAGTACGTGAATCTTGGCTGAAAGGTTGGGTAATGATAGCTTAAATTCAATTGAAAATAAGAGCTCGTAAACGGACAATTGGATTTTATTGCTGCTCTAACATTTTAGCGCGAGAAAAATGCATAAATCAAGTTTTAAAAATCAGTGTTAAAATCCGACGCAAATTCGTGTTCGAATACCCACGAAATGCATGATTTCTAAGCATTGTCATAACTCATAAATCAAAACAATTATCACAAATTCAAAGACAAATGGACTCGATGACAGAAACACTCAACCGAAGACTATCCCTTCATTTCCGTAATCAATCAACGACAAACTCAACAATATTGTTTATGAGGATTTAACTTAAATCCTATCAACCGTCGAAGAAAGAAATACCAATAAAGATTTCCATAAATAAATATGTATCGACGGCGCGTCAAACTGTGAACGCGGTGTTTTCCGAAAGTCTTATGAATTATTTCTGAGACACTGATGAGGTGGAGGAGAAATCAGCATATCGTAATGAGATAACGGCTGGATGAAATGCAAATGAATTTGACGGTCGGGTGGGCCCGAACGCGGATCGAAATCGCGATCAGGAGGCGTGGAACAAAACGTAAGGATAGCTTCCCCTATCTTGCTCTTACGATGTGGAAGGACCGTTTGTTTGTAAAGGACGGAGTTGGGTGTGTGGTTCGGAAGCGCGATATAGGATTAGAGTGTCAGGCAGTCGGGACTCGCTCGGGATTGCGAACAAATTGGGGCAGACGTCTGAATTTGCACGCTCATTTAGTAAATACATCGCGTCACGATTTACAATTACCGTTTAGCTTACATATAATATAAATGTCTAGTAAACTTATTATGCGGAGTGGAGTGGAAACTTGGAGCGCAGCGTGTTGTATATTTTATTGTCATTGCTATAAATGTACATATCCATGTTTTAGTTTGTTGAGGAAATTTAAGAGTTGAGGCACTCAGACATCACACGCGCTTAAAATCACATATTAAATATATTAGGGTAGTTTTGAACAGTATTGTATTGTAATTTAGGACTTTTATGAAAACAATATCACATTCGTTTATACATATTGCGTTACCAAAGTTAGTGATACAAACTATATGGGTAACTTCGTAACATAAAAAGTGACGATAATTATTTGTTTTCATTAAATCCATTAACTACCTATATTATTATTTTTTTACACGTGATATCGCAATTTTACCGTTTAAATCAATATTAGGGTCAAAATTAAAAAACGTGACACAAATGTGATTTTTGTATGAGATGATGTTTTTTTTGGACATGTATGGACATGTATGGATTAAAATCTAGCGTGAAAAAGAAATACAAGTGCACTGGATTTTTTTTATATACCTACTGAGTCGAAACAGCAACTAGAAGCGTGACAGAGTGGTACGAAACAAGACAACGAAAAGAATTATGACCCATTATCATTAAGTTATTTATATTTTAACAATTTGTGTGTTTTTACAGCGATATTTACATAATGGTTACGTTCTGAATTTTATGAAATCTCACCGCCCTAACAGCTGAATAACAAACTACTTAGTTACTTGGTATACGAAGGCAATCTGTTCTTGCAACTAACACTTTGCAACGCTCGACTTCCAACAGTTTTACAGGGCAGCCTTTATTTTTACCGTAGCAGCACTTTCAGAACTAAGTTTTATCGTTTATGTTCAATAGGAGCTTCAGAAACATGGTAATCGTATGGGAAAATAATTACGAACTGTGTTTAATCTCGAAATTTCTCGTGTTTGTCATCACCGGTTCTGTTTCTGACTTAAAAATATTGTGAATTGTCATTATCACCATGAACTACTAATGCGATTCACTTTAGGATCTAATCGGAAACGCAATGTGTCAGTTCCATAGAATAACTGTGAAAAACTGACATACCAAGCCTTAACTGAATCGCATTTATGAGATCGTGGTAGACCATCATCATCATCGTCATCATATCAGCCGAAAGATTTCCACTACTGAACATAGGCCTCCCCCAAAGATTGCCACAATGACCGGTCCTGCTTCACCCGCATCCAGCGGACTCCTGCGACCTTCACCAGGTCATCAGTCCACCTTGTGGGGGGCCTAACCACGCTACGCCTTCCGGTATATGGCCGCCACTCAAGAACCTTCCCGCCCCAACGGCCATCGGTTCTACGTGCAATGTGCCCCGCCCACTACCACTCCAGTTTAGCGATTCGGAGAGCTATTTCGGTTACTTTGGTTCTGCTGCGGATGGTCTCGTCTCATTTCTAATCCGATCACGCAGAGAGACTCCTAGCATAGCCCTCTCCATCGCCCTTTGGGTGACTTTGAGCCATGGTAGACTCTCAAGTACTTATTGTTGCATTGCGCGATTAAAACCGAAACATGGATGTAACATCAAATTTACAAATGATTCGACAGCGGCCATACTTAAAGTTGTCTTAGCCCCGACAGACACTCCAGAGAAACATACTTACTGCGCTGGCTCAGTGACCCAAAGCGGATCTTGGCCTCCGATACTAGACTTGGCCATTCGTTCTTGTCATGCGCAATCTGAAACTAATCAGTCGCCTAAAGGCTAAAACTGGTCTTTCTGGTCCTTATCGATATCTGCATGTTCAGACCGGACGTTTTGCAGTACATCTAAGCTATTTTGGCCGCACGAGAAAGATAGTAAAACATTTTAAATGTCACTTGGTTAACTACTAGCCCTATAATCTTGCATAACTAGACAACTTTTAAACTACTTTTACTTAGTTCTTACTTTTATAATTTTTGTCTTAGGGTTAAGCGATTGTTACATATGTATCTTCATCATTATTATATTATTATTGATATTCATAAGTGCTGTATTCTCCTGCCTACTTGCCTTTGACTTTGACTAGACATTATTGGGAATTTTCCGGTTTTTCCAAGATGTTTTCATTCCCTGAACAGCGATTGGTAATATATAACAAATTCAGAAATTTCGATAAACTCATTTGTTACGCCAAGGTTTAAGCCCAAGACCTTCCGATTCTTAAGAAAGACTGGACTTACCTATTCATAAATTACGCTGAACATCCCGAATGTTACCCACACTGTATTGTTGTCTGTTGATTACCTACTGCTGCATGTGTTGTGTACCGAGCTATCGTTAAATTTTATTCTTAGAGCGCATCGCCTTCAAACTGCTTCGCAGTTTGGCGAATTTTAAGTTTAAGTACACTTTTGTTATTTTCTATTACTAAATAAATAATAAAAAAAAAAGATTAAAATTTTTGTCGCCAAACTATTGCTTGTCAAACTAAAAGCCCGGCCACGACATTGGACTAAGGCGACCAGCGGCGAGCGAATCCATGAGTTGGAACGGGATGCCGATATGGGTACTGCCTCTCGCACGTATGGTTTTCCACTAAGCCTTAGACCAATGTCGTGGCCGCGTCATAATGCCTTAAAAAACCTAAAGCTATATACAAATAAAAATGTGTACAAGGAAAACGTTCGCAACATTTGATCTAGGGCGAGAAAATCCATCTGTTTGATTGTTTCTTTATGCTTCAATCATAATGATGGGGATTCCGCGGAACCAATGTTTTGTGTACAAGGCACACTTTAGGATGGGACGGGAAAACAAAGAAATTGTATCAAAGGATATCCTCGGAAAAAAGTAATCGATAAAAAATGTGTATTTTCGTATCGAACAATACAATTATTATAATCACAAAGCTTGTCAATATATTGCATTATTTGATTTAGGTAGGCATGTAATAAAATGTATTTAGTCTAATTAGGCAACTACCAATAAAATGAATATCAGTGTTTTTTTTTTAAATAATTAATAAAAAATTGTACGCTCTGACGCTACAATTGAGCATTTAAAACTAAAATATTTAGACTTAATTTATTTTTATTCTGCCATCTTTCACCTGTAAACAATGAATTATCACATTATTTAATATATTTTTACAATTGCATAAAAAAGTGAATGTTCTTAATTATATTTTTTTTATTTTTTTTTTATACCACGTCGGTGGTAAATAAGCGTACGGCCCGCCTGATGGAAAGCAGTCACCATAGCCTATGGGCGCCTGCAACCCCAGGGTGCTTAGCCAAGATGCCAATCGCTAGCGCTTAGTAGCGTAACGTAGTTTTCGCTCTCTGTCACTCTTTCATATTAGTGCAACAAAGACAGTTAGCTGCGCTTAACGATGAAGCGCTAGCGATTGGCAACTTCGCTAAGCACCCTGGGGTGTCACATGCGCGTTGCCGACCCAATAAAAACTTGTACACTCCTCTTTTGAAGAACCCCATACTGTAGTCCAATGGGAAAACCTCGGCATCCCCTCATTCCACAGACGGACCGTTTAGTTTACTTAGTTTAAAAAAAATCTGACTAAACAAATACATATACACGGTGGAATTTAATCGGTGAACAGGAACCCATTTTTCTAATTCAGTAATCGATGGCGGTCACGTTTATGTAGTACTTAAGTGGAACCAAGTTTTTTTTTAGCATAAATTTTTTTTATGTTGAAATTAAAATTTATTGAATACATATCATGAACGTGACCAGAACGTGACCGTGGTAATAAACGTGACCGCCATCGATTACTGAATTAGAAAAATGGGTTCCTGTTCACCGATTAAATTCCACCGTGTATACACCTGTTCCATAGCGTGAAATATTGTTAGTTATTATATGGATAGTTATAATTTTATTTGATTCGGATCATCGGCAACAATTTCATTTACTTTTTTCTTGACACCCAAAATAACCGGGAAGATTATTGCGTAAAGCAGCTATGAGAATACCCATAATATTGTATAATTATATATTTCTTGGTATTATTGTAGACAGCACTTTGAGTTGGAGAGCGCAGGTTGCTGAAATTAGTCGTAAGGTCATGGGTTCTCTTCACTATCTTAATAAGCTCAAGCACTTTTTGCCCATTAAGACCAAAATATTACTAGTTACTACATTAATTTTACCCATAATCGATTACGGTGATGTGTGTTATCCGGACTTGAACGGAGAACTTCTGGATAAGTTGGATCGCTTACTTAATAACTGTATCCGTTTCATATACTGTCTCCGTAAATATGATCATGTGTCATCTTTTCGTTCTCAGCTTGGCTGGTTACCCATCCGTCAACGACGTAATTGTCGAATGCTCTGCACTCTTTTTTCCATTTTACATGATCCGCACTCTCCCGAATACCTTAAGTCTCTCTTTCAATATTATGGCGTGTCTCGTGACCGTCAACTCCGCTCTTCTGGAAATTTATCTCTTGCCATCCCTCTCCATCACACTAGTTTTATGTCCAGTTCCTTTTCCGTCCAGGTGGCTCGACTCTGGAACAGTCTTCCCCGGGATGTTAAAACTTCTCCCAGCAAGTATGCATTTAAGAAATCTGTTCGTGCTTTCTTCGCTCGCAGATTAAACAATTAGTATGTACCTAAGTTTAATACGTTTCGTCTTTATATATATATATATATATTATGTTTTTTTTTTTTATTGTATGTATGTAGGTTATATGTATGTATATAAATATTTATAATATATTTTATAATGTGATAAATATATATATATATTTTTATAGTGAGTCATGTGTTTGTTGTTAATATTATTTCAGTTTACTTGTTACATACCCAAGATATCACCGCCCACACCTTCTCTGCTTTGCCTTAAGGTTGACTGGTAGAGAATGCCCTTGGCATTAAGTTCGCCTTTTGTACTTTAAGATTTTCTTTTGTGCAATAAAGTTTAAATAAATAAATATTTCTATGTATAACCGTATTACTGTTCTCATTGAGAAAACTATTTGATTTTATTTACTTATTTATTTCTCAAACTATCTAAATGCTAAACAGATGAAAGCATTAAAATATAGGTTAGTATTTCACAAGATTTTTATTCACGTTTTCAATAAAAAGGAGCGGAAAATAGTTTAACCTTTTCCTGGCCTTAAACAGCGGACAACAAAAGAACGCATCAGACCTTCAATAACCAAAGAAGCATTCGACCTCAAAAAAGCATATTTTGATACGATATTTCAGGAATGATTTTTTATTAATGTCATATCAATATTAGATTTTCCAAGCTGCAATGCTGCTCTCAAATAAACAATGGAACGTTTCATCGTTGAAACTTCATTCCATATTTCATCAACCAAAACTTTCGTTTTTCTGTGTATAAAAAACGAAATATTTCAGAGATAGATTTTCAATACGAGTTTACTTCTAACAAACTTTGTTTTTGAGTAGGCCGGTATTGGATAAAACAGTTTCAACTATCTAAAGGTCTAATCTTATAAAGGTAACTATTATACAAACCGTTAAAAAATACTGTATCATTCTTATTAAATTATTACACATTCATAACATATTATTATTATTTGTAGCCTAACCTAAGTTAAAGAATTAGCCTAGTACTAACTAGGCTAATTCTTTAAACTGAATCCATAGTTCACATTGAACCAAAATATATGAACAAATCTTAATAAATCTTAATTCAAAGTAATTAACTACTAGAATTTCTAAACGAAATTTATACAATCAATTAGGAAAAGTGTCATTACTTCTTCAAAGCTTACTCAAGACATACTTAAGACCGTTTAAATGCCATTACTTAGTGATCGATAGCTACAGCGAAAAAAAGAGCTCATTTGTCACCGGAAGACATTGAATAGACCCCCAATAATGTCAGCTATTTATAAACCACTCGACTTTGCTAAACGAAAAACACATGAATTAAATATGGGGAACAAAATGTAGGTACATAGCTACATTTGGGATAGGTATCCCAGGGATCGAATATACATTCAAAGGATTTGGCTAAGGTAACGTTTGGGCTTTACAATGCGGATAATCCCACAATGTCGTAACAGATGTGTTTACTATAGAAAAAATCATCTGCGAAATACTCCGGTTGTCACGGGATTCGAGCCCGCTTCCTCTGGATTATCGGTCCAACATGCTTCCAATTACACCAGACGACCTTCCGTCGATCACGGCGAATTTAGTCAATGGTATTGTGAAGCTAATCACTAGCGACATCTGTACTTAATGTTTCGAAGGTACTAAAGCCTTAAGCCACTCAAAGTCGTGTGTCTACCACAATCGTAAGCAAACTCGAGAACTTTCCGTTGCGTTGAATTTGCTATAGAGGGCGCTGTAATCAATTCATGATTAGAAAATATCAATTCGTTTTTTATACTGTAAGCATTTGGTGAAAGGGCCGATTCTCTAGGCAAACACGGCTACGCTCCTTGGCAGGAAAAAGTTCATATACCTAGTTATGTGAGTGAGTTACCGCTTTTCCTACTAACGCCAGTCGCATTTCAAACTAAACAACTAAAACCAAATTCCGTTAACTGTCTCTCTATTGCACTTGAACGCTCTTGCAGCAATAGATTAATATGTGTACCTTTCTAACTTCCAAAGCAAACTCTCAACCTCGAAGAATGTAATAACATAAAGTTAACAGCAGGGGAAACTTTCAAGTGAACATATTTCATTTAAGTTCAAAGTGACTTGTCAAGTAAGGTTCGAGTTTTAAACCGCTTAGAACTATATAGCAGAGCCCAGCCTCCAGTTACGGGACGATAACTACTCCAAATCATACTCTTAAGAAAGACAAACTTGCCAAGTAAAGTCAAACGCTACTAAGCTTCTTGGTGGTACCTCAGAATGACTATAAAACAGTTAAGCGTGAGCTACGGTGAGATTAGGAATATCAACTCCGCTGTATGCAGGCGGCTTAAGAATAATCCCATCGGATACGGCTTTGCAAGTTTGATTTTGCTTCTGCGAACCCCCTTGCGTTATAAGCGGATGTTTTATGATAGAGGAAATTAAATCTTAAAGTCATAAAGTATTTAATAGAAATACATTAATTCGTAGTTTAAAACCCGTTGTAGAATAAGACCGAGTGGCCGAGGGGTGCAGGCATCAGCCGCGAAAACTGAGCACGTGGGTTCGATCCCCACCTCGGATGTTGGTGAACTTGGTCGTGTTTTCTTCGGTATGTTACATCCAATACTTATTTATATTTAGTTGAATAAATTATAAATATTAGATGTCATAAGACCAAAGAAAAACGACCAAAATCACCTAATGTCCGAGGTGGTATATGACATCTAATATTTATAATTTATTTATTTTTTATTTTATTTTTATTTATTGAGAAACAAACGGTTATACAACATACATTACAGTAAATTTAATTACAACTGGACTAAACCTGGAGTTTCCTAAATAGAAATAATAATTAAGTAAATACATATTCAAAAACCAAAAATTACTTAATAAAACTGTAGGTAGGTAAGTGCAGCACACATGCTGACAGGTTTAAAGTATCGTAAGTAACAAAAAAACTTTACAAAGGAGGAATATCTTTAAATGCTGAACAACTACTATACTTATATAGTGTTAAGTTAGTGTCACTACTGGAGAAAAACTAAAAGTACAAATCAAAATATTTAGTTAATAAATAATTTGATTTGTGTTTTCACAAAACGTTTAGTAGAATAAAATTGAGATGAAAACAATGCACATACATTTCGAAAACAATGTCCTGTTTATTTCGGCAGTAAGAATACATAGATATGATTTAAACTTTCACGATTATCAATTTATCAGTCATATTTTAACGACAGACGGGAATTTCACGTACAATTATGATACACTTTATTTATCTTTCTTCTTAAGTTATGTAATTTATAATGGTTAAAACAATTAAATACAATAAAACATACAAAATCAATACCAAACATATAAAAATACTATAAGAAACCTAACCTTGGGTGCCACCGGCTACGGGGTGGGCCCAAGCTGCCGGTGCCAATTATTATTATTATTATCCTGCCTGCTTGCGACCATGGGTGTATCGTCATGCCCGAAACGTCAATATAATTAATTAAGTCCCGTTTATATGAAGGATATATTTGTCACCACACCAACTCTTCGCGTGGGTGTCGTAAGTGTCGACTAAGTGATTGAAGTATCTCTGGTCAGTTATTTATTGAATATTGATAAAGGGCAGCAGCATCATCATGCTGGACATACTATTGCAATCGCCAAGCGTGGCGATTAATGCTGATAATCGCCCCGCTTGGCGATTGCAATAGTGAGTAAAATCTCCTAATGCGTCCATACCTACAGCCCATCCCATATAAAATGGGGGTGTGTCATCATCATATCAGCCGAAAGACGTCCACTCCTGAACATAGGCCTCCCCCAAAGATTGCCACAATGACCGGTCCTATACCACCCGCATCCAGCGGACTCCTGCGACCTTCCCCAGGTCATCAGTCCACCTTGTGGGGGGCCTATCCACGCTGCGCCTTCCAGTACGTGGCCGGAAATACATTCATTCGTACAGAATTCAAAAGTCCGAGACGAAAACAATGAACTTTTATTTTAAAAACAACTGTTCAAACCAGAATCGCAGTTGGATCGCTATCGAAGCAAAGCGATTTGTCGTGATGCGAAGCAACTTGACCTCATTTCATTCAGCAGTCTTCGCAGAAATATGGCTTTTAAAATCAATGTAATGTATGTATTAGATGGAAACTAAAAGAATTAAAAGTTTATACTATATTCATGTATAAATAGTAATTGACTTAAAATTAATTTCTCATGAATAGTTAAAAGTTTTAGAGAAGCGCTATATTATTATTGACCTATTAGAGAAATTGATGCACCCCACAAATTAGGCGATGCAAAGGCAAACTTAAAAAAATCCTCCTCTGAAGCAGTGAAATACCGAGAAGCCAACGATAAAAAAAATGTTTTTATTTTATTTTATGAAAATATATTATTTTCTTAAAAAAGGTACAGTGAAAGTAATTTAGACGTAAGGCTAACCCTGAATTGAAAACTGACACTTGGCACTTTTTACAGAGTACAATTTTTTTTATAACAATACGTGTCGTGTATTTAAAATTGTGTGTATTGTAAAAATAATATATAATTAATAATATTCGAATTTATACATTTGCAGCATAATCGAAGCAACGTCAAAATAGAACCAAATTCGAATTTAGCCTGTAAACCGCGGAATAAATCGACTCGGAGCGGGGAAACTGCGGCTGACAGTTAAAACGAACGCATGGAACTCGCGCTTCAAACACCGCTTGTTAGACGGCAACTGTCAAAGATCAGTTCGAAAGACGTTCCAAATTTAATTAGATACTGTAAATATTTAACTTTCAAGGATTTCAAAGAATATTCACAGATACGTAATTAGTCTGATATGATCAAATTATTATACGCTGTTGTGTTGGCAGAATTTATGAATTGTCATTGTAATCTAAGAAAGAAGAAGACTGGCCTGATATTCAAGAATTAGATTCATAAAGAGATTTTTAAATTAGGTTTTATACCAGAGAGTAAGAACTCTGATAAAAAATCTAATTTAAAAATTTTACGCCAAGCGTAAGCTATAGAGACAGAGCTATACCATGGAATGTGATAGTGATATCATCTCTCATTGCTTAGTATAACTCCATCCCTACCACTTGCGTAGCTTGCTCAGTTAATATAGAAGTAATTACGTTTAATATTAAATATTTTAAGAGCATCGGTATGTTAGATATTTCACCCCAGATAGTACAAACAGGGCAGTAACTGAACTGCTAGCAAGAGCCCACGAATAGCCCTGTAGGGTACGGCAAACGTACGATTGTTCTTCGCGGAAAATAACAACGTGACAAAATAACCGTGTTATCTATTAGGTACTGACCCCCTTATTCATAAACGTCTGCTAACTTAACAAGCCGCTAATAATTGTTTGTCCATGTTGCTCTTACGGACACATTGTTAAGACCGAAAGGGAAAAACAATTATTAGCGGCTTGTTAAGTTAGCAGACGTTTATGAATAGGGGAGTAATACCATGCATCAGTAGAATCCAATAAGGAATTGAACACTAATGGATTATGTTGTGAAAGTGACCTAAATAGAGATTTTTTACCTTCATTAAGTTTATTCTGAGTTCATAACAAACTTTTTAATTTAACAACGTGTTTAGTATTAATAATACGAGTAAGTAATGATAGTGTAATTATATAAAAAGGGTAGGTAACATTCTTCAGGTGTGCGCACTGAAGCTTATTCCATGTAGGCACAAACGAACCACCGATTCGTAGCATCTTCTAAAATATTTTATCTTTACTGTTTCCGTGAGGATTTCCCACATTCCGGATGTTTTCAATTACAAGGGTTATGAACATCAATTTGTATGTTTCCTCGCTCTGACTGATGGGAATTATTAATGGGTTATTTTAGCTAAGCTTCACCATCCGTTAGGTTCCTTCCATCCTTTGGTTTCTGAGAATTCATCATAATCATCATCAGAAAAAGTTCCACTGCCGAAAAAAGGCAATCCCAATAGGGGTTAATACAGGGTGGAAAGATAAGTCGGGCCCTGGAGGGAAACGACCATAAATCTTAACTCTCGACTAAAATGAAAAGCTATTAGGTAATTTAAATAAAAATTTAAAATAAAACATTAGGTAAGGTTGAACGGTTTTTTAATGGGGTAAGACAAATAGCTACATGTATACGCTGTGCCAAAAGGACGACTTTTTGTCTTACGCCATTAAAAAACCGTTCAATCTTTTTACACCTTATTTTACCTTGTTTAGAAAGAACTTAGTTCTAATATTTACTAGTAATCAGTTTTGCACGATTTATATCGAACAAATCAAATTATTTTGTTAAACAATTTTGATTAGTGTTTTTTACTTTAACACTATACATCTATTAATTTAAAACTGAGAAAGATAGTTACAAGTCTTTTAAATGAAAAAACTCAGTCCTTGGAGTTGCAACATTTTTACAATTATAAATTCACAGTGAACTTTACAAATAATACTTACCTAATAGATAGTTACACAATAGTTATATTCATTCTAGATAATATGATATGCAATTTCTGAATAGGTAAGGTGTCTTTAATATTTATTTTGATACTAAATATATATCTTCAAACATTTACTTCTACCTCTACAGTGAATCTTATCTGAACGCAATACTTCCGAAAGCGATTCGCGAAAATATTGTATTTAAAACTTCCATCCGGTTGGACTTGATTGAATGCCCCTAAAGAAGTTTCTCGAAGAAAAGTTTATGAAAGGCGAATTTCCAATAGCAGTCAAGCGTGAATCGAGGATAGTTTATCTTTGCGTAGGAACAGCTTTGGAGAAATTGAAAGGGGGTCAAGTTACCTCTGGTAGGTAAGTATGTGGAAAGTATTACTATCATTACACTTTTTTGCGTCCTTTAGTTCCAGTTGATTACTAAAAATTGGTTCCCAGTTTAAAGACGAGAGAAAAAATTCTTAACAAAAGTAACTTGCTTCAAATTTGGACTTTCACATGATTTCACATTTCAGTTCTTAGTTTTGCAGTGATTTAGTATTTAATACTGTTATGCTGTATAACTATTTTAAAACAAAATAAATAAAATAAAATAAATAAAAAAATAAATAAATGATGACTCATTCGTTTCATTCGCGTGAAATTTCATGCAAAGCTCTATTTCTATAAGGTACATTTATTATTTTTCGTTTATAGCCTGCGCTTGGCTAGGCCGGCAGGTAACATAAACACATTTCCGTTTCTCGATGAGGGCAATTTCCTATGGCGGTAACGTTTTAATACCAATAAAATACAACTTGATTTAAAATGGTATCTTTGTCGAAGTTGTCAGATAAACAGTAATATTAAAAACTTCTCTGCAAAATAATTTAAATGGGTAATAATTTAACACTTTTCTTATGTACATTATCAATGGGTGGCTGGTAAGTATACCGACAAACTTGAAAGGTGTATTCCTGAACACATTTCGAGGCTATAATTTCATATGAACTTTTCTGGATTCGGCTTAGTTTAAGAGATAATGACATGTTATTCAAAAAACTATTTTCATCACAAGTCACTGAAAAATGCCTGCACGATTAAAATTCTTACACTAGTAGTTTTCATCTCGACATACACACTGATTAAAGTTAGAGAAAATGACGAAAAAGTTTCAGAAAAATGTTCAACAAAAAAAAAATATCAAAAACCCTGAAAAAAAAATTCTTTCCCTACAATTTATTACTGGTCATGTACAAAAAAAAACGAAATATCAAAAAACGGAATAACCAAAAAATTTTTTTTTTGTTCGATAATGACATATGTCACATTTTTTTTTTACTTCTTTTGTTATCAAAAATGCATTGGTAAAGTCTGTCGGTATACTCCTTCCCACCCTGTATTTACACCCTTTCTCATACAGGTGAATTGAAGTGATTTTACAAGTCATAGTTACTAGTTAATAGTTATAGTGTGGCTAAATAATAAAATGGTGATATCACAAAATCAATCGGATTTAGCCACCGTTTCTTATCACAGATACTAAAGAAAATTATGTATCAGTTCATCAGCCTATAACATTCTACTCCTGGAAATAGGCCTGTCCTGTTACTTATACATATGGCTCATAATCACCACGCTGGGCAAGCGGGTTGGCGATCGCATTAATGTGCCCATTATGAAGACGCTGTTGCAAGTTATCGATCTTTAATAAATTAATGGTCAGCGATACTTCACTCCCATACTCGTCTCTTACGACACCCACGGCCAGAGATGGGGTGACAAACATATTCTTACTGCCATCACGTCGCGGCAAATGACTTCCTTAGCCATTCAATAAGTGCAGAATACTACAACTTTAGTGACACTACAAAATATATTACGGAAAGCATAAAATCTACAATGTAACTTAATTGAACGTCATCCTCCAAACGTGCTGTACTGTAGCTGCTGTTACGTTATTAACGAGCGTTTACTTTCTATCCATCCTTCTCGTACTTGCGTATTGGTGGGAGCGAGCTGGATAGAAAGTAAACGCGCGTTATTGACGTAGCGGCAGCTCATGGTTCGGCTACTGTTTAGTGTTGATTGAACAAACTCAACTATTTCGGGCTTAAGCATAACACCAGACTGTTAATTTGTTTACTTGGTAAATATAAACATGGTGTGTGTAATAAAGCAATGTTGCGTTGGGATAGGTAGGATTAACAAGGATTAACGGAATTGTGGACGAATCCAGTGTTTGTGAGGATTGTTTCTGCGGATAAACAATTACAAGGAATTGTCTGCAAACCCTTGCGAACCCGAAGTTTACAATAGAAAGGACTCACAGTCACAATAAGTTACTATAGTGTTGTTGTTATGTGGATATAAAAATTCGGATACATTTACTTAGACCTAACAGTAACGTTCTATTGTTATATTGTTGGTATCTTCTGGAAGCATGAACGTACGTTTGTACGTAAGTTTTACATCAATAAATCTAGAATAGATATAATCCCATCGAACCAGGTGGCCTCCCAAGCCCCATTTAGACGGTGCGTTTCTCGCCTCGACCATGCAATTATCGTAGCACGAGAAAAAATATCGTATCATGTAAACTACTCGTATTTGTAATTGCCTCGCCTGTGATGATTGGACATATCCGTCTAAACAAGATCTGAATGCGAGAATCGTATTTCGAGTTCATGTACTAACTAACTAGAGCTGGAAACAATTACGCTATTCCTCTTTGCCCTCCATGGTCTTCAACATCAGGTCCACTCCACTCCATCAAGATTATGGCTCCCACGAGAAAATGCTCAAGTTACATATGAAAAGCCTCAAATCACAATGCACATGCCGTTTAAGGAGTTCTCTCAATTAAAGAGTTGGAATTGGTCTTCTTTCTAAAAATATATCTATTTTAGGAAAAAAAAAGGAATTAACAAAATCGTTTTAGTAATGACGGGTAGTAAACACTTAAAAAATATTTAAAATACATTCGCACGAAATAAGAACTCTCCTTTTGAGATATTGAAGTAGTTTGTATAACAGTATGCTGGTAATGATACGATAAGCAACTAATCACGTTGTAAGTTGACAGGTAAATCTCGTATGAAAATCGGTTCGCACCGATTCGTGCGATACTCGCTCGTTCGTGAAAAAATGTCATACGAGAACGCGTTTAGACGAGTCCAGAAATCGTAAGCAAATATCTCGCTAGAATGCAGCTCCCCGTGTAAACTATTTCGCCTGGCGATAATCTCCGTACGAGTATCGAACGACATAATCGTAGGCGAGTTTTTGTTTCTCGCATGAATGTAAACATTTTTATACGATACTCGCCTGTCGATTATCGCATACGATAAAGGCCTATTTACACGGTGCAAGTTTCTCGCATGATTTGGGGCGAGAAATCGTATGACATTATGTATATGAATATAACTATGAGTATATCCTAGATTGACTTATACACTGTTGTGTCAACAGTACTTTCTAATCCCATTCTAATCGCGGTTTGATAATATGCATGTACGAAAGTGACGAGTAGCACGATGATAATTCACCAGGTAACGCTGAAAGCCTCTCATATTGTCAAGCGATTCAACTTAAATACGTGAGTGACCTGTTAAATTTTAATTTTCATTCAATATGTATAATGAAGTCTCACATAATGGCTTTAAATTTACCTTGAAATCCCCAAGGTCGCGCACCGAGCACGTCAAAACCGCCTCTCTGCCAATGGCAACGGTGACATTCTGTATGGGGCCCGCGAAGTCAGGCTCCACGTCTCGAAGCGACACTGTCGGGCCCACTCGGCTGAGCGGGGACGTCGTTTGGTGGCGGATACTGCTTTTCACCACTGGAACAAAGAATTTTGCATTTCATAAAGGTTGAACAATTGCACCTGTACTATTATATATGGGATTCTTTGTAGGATTACATAGCTGCTTATCATAAGACCGAGCAATAGGGAAGTTTTATTATTGATTCCCGAATATTTTGCGCATTACCACATATTTGACATCATCATCATCATGTCAGCCGAAAGACGTCCACTGCTGAACATAGGCCTCCCTCAAAGATTGCCACAATGACTCCTGTGCCACCCGCATCCAGCGGGCTCCTGCAACCTTCACCAGGTCATCAATCCACCTTGAGGGGGGCCTACCCACGCTGCGCCTTCCGGTACGGATTATTACGAGAGTTGGTGCTACATGGGAATTTGACATGATTTTTGTCTTATCCATGTTCATCTTAAGACCAACTCAAAACAACGTAAGACCAATAAATATTTAACATTATAAGCATATAAATATCATATAATTATGGTGGTTTCTTTACGTCATATGATTGAAAATATGTAGCATTTTATCATCAATTTTAAGTCTATATCACTTCTACTGATTTTCATATTACTGGTGCAAGTATAAGCCAGCTAGACAAAGCCTATGTGACTAGATTTGCTCATCACATTTGTGAGATGGTAATAAAGCAATATTACTAATGAAACTTCGAGAGCTGCGAATTACACCTAGTAGTCATAGTTGTTTCAAATAATTAACACGTCATAACTACTACTGACATTTTGTGTTATTTATACCTACCTACACTTATTACCTACTCAGTTGTTTTCTCTCTGTAAAAGATCGGTTCTCAAACAATGTGTTTGGTACACAATTAGCACGGATCGATAAATGGTTATTTAATGTTTGTTTTTTACCATTCTTTTATACGATTATACAAGATACGATGTCAATAATTAATTATGTTTATTTAATTACGATTTAATTTCGAATAGGTAAATCATTATATACTTAAATTTTGTGACACTAAAACAATGAAAACAAAATAAGAAACGCTAATCATTGTTAATAACTTTTTGAGAAGTACTCAAAATGGTCTAAAATAATAATGATTACAGACAGGAAAACCCGAAATTAACTGATAAATAATTGAGTACGTAACATAAACTACGGAAAAAAGTTGGTATAAAAACGGATAAAATATTTCACAAACATTTTTTTAAGTAAATAAATTCAACGTAGAGCCTCAGGTCTCAGGTGTAAAGCATCCACGAAGGAGAAAATAAACAAACACATTTTGTTATACTGCAATGCAAACATGTAGAAATATAAATACAAAAAGACAAACGTACGGGACTTTCTGGTTTCGTACAAAGCAACAAGCGACCAGAAGGCTACGAGGCTTTGTGGAATAATTGGTATGGCTCGAGTAACGCAAAATAGTTAGACACGACTAATGAAAAGTAGAAAAAACCAAGAGCAACTAACTCTATGACATCATTTAAAATCCATTCCAATTTCGGAATTTATTGTCACATAAACTTCTTTAGCGCTATATTTATGATATCAAAAATATAGTTTAACTTTAAACTAAGAATCAAGCAGTTGACGAGTAAGCAACTAATCGTAAAATTTAACATTTGATATTCCCGTAATAGTGCCTCGTTCTCTTAAAAATGAAGTAGGTACTAATAATCGGTAAAGAAAAAGTATCTAGGACCGGGGGACCAGGTTGGCCCGGTTCTACATGCATCCCAGAACCGGATTTGTAACATCTGGAACCGGAGGCTGGTACATGCCCTAGCGCTATCCAATTGTAAAAGGTTAAAAATAAACATTGCACAGAATAGGATTGAACTCCCCAGACTCCTCGTCGAGGCAAATCTACACTAGTGCTGCGACTGACTGATGTGAATAATATATCTTATGTTCCAAGTGTGAAGGCTAGCGGAACCGCGTTTATTATTAATAACTGTCAAGTTGGGAATGTCCTGACATTTGCTTGAAATCGTTTAAAAATGCAACGCGGTCCCGCAGGTCTGGACGGAATGAAGACGAGTGGAAATAAAGTTTTGGATCTGTGAGGTGATAGATACTTACATTACCACATAGAGTAGTGCAAATTTTAACAGCCCAGGTAAGGCTCATTGACTGTGGATGTCTTATCAGGATCAAGTATACATTTATTATATAAAATGTCCTATCACAAAACTACTACACATTATAGGCCATGTATATTTTTATACCCCGTAAATTGCCAGAACGTTATCATTATTAAACTATATATTAGTAGGTAACAAAGTATTTGTCCTATATGTATATTAGTAGTGTCAAATATATTTGAATATTTATATATAACTATGAATTAAAATTGAATAATAATACGAAAAGCAATTTGCCTAGAATGTCTACGTTTGTATGGACTTTGTCTCTTAGGTATGTTATTTTCACCAATTGCACTACCTATGTATGTATATAGGTATATTTCATTTCATATACCATGGCCCGATTCCACTTAAAATGGGCATAAAACGTAAACAATGGGATTACTGATAACAAAAGAAACCTGGCTACACTTTTTGCGGTGAGGTATTTTACACGCAACCTAATAATCTTGATTGTAAATTCGCGGGTAGTTTAATTATTAATCTTTGTAGTTTAATATTTCATATTAGTCGTTTTCTGACTTTCTTCATGATTACAATGTTGGTAAACAATTAAGAGATATGTTTCTACCTTGGGAAACATCCACAAGTAACCCGTCCAATGATGAAGTTGAAGTTAGGTTGCAGCAACGTAAAAAAAGGTTTTTAAGCAAAGACGCCCTAGATGCGATTATAATATCGTACGCTTGTCCACATTTTGATATTAGATAAAATAAATATTATATGCAACAACATTAGCTATTATTAACATTATACTTTTTAAATGTTATAGAAAATAATGGTATTATAGTATTAGAAGCGATATACTTTACAAAAATAGATATCTTGAAATTATATCTTTCGTTCATTATGTCTACTGAACATTACTTACTAATCATTTTTATACAATGTGAGCGTATATAATATGACCATTATATAATTAGTTCTTATATCTCGTATTACTTACCCATGTTAAACTAATACATCTTGCATATAATTATTATATAAAAAAATATTGTTAACAACTAATATTAGTATTTTTATTTCCAAGTTCCAAAACGTCTCAATCTCGCTTTAGCTGCATGCAGATTGCACCGGCACGTGATTTGAAGTGATCCAATTAGATAACAAAAGAAAAACATTATGAGCCCTATTGTTAAGTTTTAAGTGGTATCGGGCCATCGCATATGAAATGAACCATACTCATAAGACTGGCTGCGGTAACTCGTTTAAAGGCAATAGTGCATTAACGATTATAAAGTGTGTTTTTCAGTGTTACAAAATCTATGGTTAACATTTAAATAAGCAGTCCGAAGTGTTAATTTTGCCTACCTATATTATTATTTTTATTTCAATTTACTACCTGAATCTTATTATGTTAAAATCGGCTAGTCGTATTTACAGGGCAAAGTAAAATACTTCAATAGATACTAATCGATAGTATTATTATTTTGAAAATAACAATCACCATTTCAAGCTTCACAACAATTTGGAAAGTTTTTGTAATATAAGTTTACCTATATTTTGCTCCACCGATTGTAGAACACAAACACATATAATTGATTCATACAATTCACTTTGAGCTTGTTTTTTATCGGAAAAACTCTCGGCGCAGGCCGAGAAAGGATTACTTTAAGTAAAAAAATACGACGATTCCATTTTCGTCTCCCGCATAAAGCAGGCTTTAGCGTTATCATAAATACCGATCACTTATGAATCCCTCACTCTGTGTGGGTCATCCGCCTGCAAAGATATAGGAAACGGACGCATAAAGTAGTAATTTATGTGATATTGTCGACCCTCAGTCAAGTAGGAGGTCGGACCCTCTCGCCCTATTCAAATTAGAGTTACGATATATGTTTCCGCGCCGAGTCTTGGCACGCGGGAATAGGTATTCGTACTAAACGTGATTTTCGACGCTCGATTAAGTAACAGAATACAGAATTGAATTTCAAGCTCCACCAGAAAAGGTCAAGATGGATCAGCTGTGGGGCGTTTTTTCAGAAAGACTTATCTATAAGGCTTTCATGCAGAAATAAGCCTTTTCGGAAAGACTCCGCTGAGTTTTATGTTAGTTCTGGGATTACAGAATTGAAATCGATCTAGTGCGTTAGCTAAACTCTGTTTGCATATCTGTATTTGTTTTGTGCGTTCATTCGTTTCTGATCAAAAATATATTGGTTTTTTAACTGAATGTTTTCGGACCGACGAATATTGATATAGTTTTGTTAGATGAAAAGTGATCCCTGAAATGTAGCACGAAATATATAGGTTCAGTATATAATACATGTAGGTTTGATTATTTATTGGCACATTACATCATCATCATCATATGACATCCACTGCTGAACATAGTCCTCCCCAAAAGCCTGCCACAACGACCGCAATGACCGCCACCCGCCTCCAATAGACTCTTGCGACCTTATGCGGCTTATCCACGCTGCGCTTTCCGATACATAGCCACCAGTCGCGAACCAGCCATCGGTTTTACACGTACAATATGCCCCGTCCACTCCCAAATATAATAACTGCTAATAATATTCATAAATTATATCATGTAATGCGTGTAAATTGTAAACTAATCTCATAACGTCCTAACATGCTTTTACGCGTATTGATTATACTCTGAATAAACACTGATCGGGTAATTGCATCTAATCAATGTACATTGGCAGAGAGGCAGATAGCTAATACAATTTCATTTGGTACATCGTTCACAGACACATAAGCTTTTGTATTGTGTATGTTGATACAGTCATACTACGTAGTTTGTTGTTTAAACAATGTCTAGTTTACTCGTAGTTAGAATAATGCAATAATTTGACAAAGTGATAACCAACTGTTAAGTGGAAACTAGGGTACTTTCAACAGAAATTTACCTTCCCACGTTTTGTATGACTTTTCAGAATGTTGTCATTGTCACAGCGGTAAATCATGCTTAGTTATCACGAAGTATACAACTAATATTATCAGAGTTTTGAACGTGATCTACAAACAATACAACAGTTTACGGAATAGCCTGTTTTCCATTTGACTTTCTTACATATAACTACAAGGTGTTTTACCAGCAGCGACTGAGAATATCGTAGGGCGTCTGAGGTTTTCAGTGGCTGCCATTATTTTCTGAGTAGACTTACTTACTAGACACATGGTCCGCTAACAAAATAATGTGTTAGTGTACTTCATCAAGTTTTGAAAAATAAAACTATATCCGAGTCCTAAAATAAATAGAATCAGTATTGAGGTAAGGTATCAGATTTTTTTTTTGTTATCGTGGACAACAGCTTTGACTTTGTAATTATACTTGTGTGAATCACGAATAAGTATCAACACAGAATATTATCCATTCAGTTGTTCTAAGCGAAAATTGCCAGACAGACAGAATTAAATACAAAATAATTTTTGACCTAGGCATAACTGATATCCAAAGGTATGCTTCGCTTTAAATTTTCATATCTACAGCTCTATTGGAAAATTGGATATTCTGGAATGGAACGATCAATACGGTAGGAGGACTTAAAATTTGATGCTCAGTGCTGAGCCAGGAACTATGCTGATATTCACCCTTTATTTTGCATTAGCCTTTCACTTTGTAAGCCTGCATGATTTACCCGGGGGATACCATGATCTTTTAAATACGTATAAATTTTAAAAACAGCGTTATATTGATTTAAACTTTCACGATTATCACTCATATTTTAAAGACAAACGGGTCTTAATCGCGTAAACTTACGTTTAATTATTTATATCCTCTGTCTGCCTGCGACCACGGGTGTAACGTCATGCCCGAAACGTCAGGATATAATTAAACGTACCTAAGTTTACGCGATTTTAACAGTGTTATTCTAGGAAACTGACACAATATGGCAATTCAGATTAAGTCCTTTTTTTTATTTTAATTGATTTTTGTATTTTAATTGACGATTACAAAATGGAATGATTGATGTTCTTTTTCTAGAACCTAAGGAAACAAAACAACGATTACTTTAATATTTACTAAATAATATTTTGAACCTTGCTGTCTACAGAAAAGTGTCGAATACCTTTTATATTATTATACTTCGATTTTGAAAACGATTTATAAAAAGTTGAAATTCCACTGAAGTAGTGTACATTCCAATGTACTTTAGGCTTTTCGTGGTTAAACAATATGGCGTTACAGATATATTTATTTCATAATTTAAAGAACCACCCTTCATCAAAAATCAGACTTGCCAAATTCAAAAAGGGTGAAATTATGACTCAATACATACAGGTTGTTTTTTTTTTCGACCGTTCAAATTCTACGTAGATTTTTTTTTCGCGATTTCGACTTTGTCCCCATAGTAAAAGTTGGTGAGTATGACCTACACATTCACTACGTAGAATTTGAACGGTCGAAAAAAAAAACACCCTGTATATTATTAAATTGTTTTTAGGTAATGCAATAATCATCTAATACATAATTGTCGCTATATTCAAATAACATGTAAGGTTATCAAAAGTCAAATTTCGTGTATTAATGATAACTACATAAGTTTTAGTTAATCCGAGTGTTAATAGCAATTTAGATTTCTAAATTAATTAGACTTAGTTCGTCAAAACAGATTAAATTGCTAGACATTACATAACACGGACATAAGCAAAGTTTTGAATGTACGTATTACAAAATATTAGCTTATCTCTCATTTTACTAAGTAATAATAAGTCTGTCTTTTCCTTACTAAAGCGTGTAATTGAAATTACGATAGCTAGTATCCAATATTAATATTGGGGGAAATAGAAACGGGTAAACAAATTCAAGGTAATTATAGAACAAAATATTTTCTCTGAAGTAACAGTATAAGGATAATAGAATATTTTTAAATAAAAGAGCTAACAACTAAACAACAGGCCGCCAAGATCCGCCACGAAATTAATACCTCAACTAAATCTCCAAAAGCCGCACGCATTCTCGAGAAGTGATTTAAAAACACATAAAACCGAATGTGGCATCCACTGTTATGACGGCAATAAAAATACAAATAAAAATGTCCTTCTAATGACGCTTTTAAAAGTTTTGCGTTTGAGAAATCTGAAGACTTTTATTCCAGTACATTGCGCTGCTAACACATTTTATCTAGGTACATTAGAACTGTCCCCGTTAATCTCTTAAACATATTTTCAGTAGTAGGATGTCAATTGATTTAAAGTAAGTACGTATATATTTTGATTGGTTTCAAATTTACAAATTTAATGGAAGAAAAAACTACTGTTCCTTTTTTAAACGGTTTTTATTAACTTCACCGCGTATCAACTGTCGTCGATGCTTCAAATCTTGTGATCGATTTTTCGACCACTTCTACTGCACCAAAATTAATGAGTTTTGGAACTCGTGTCAAGTCCCCATGACAATGCAATATTATAATATTTGTATCCTTGTACCCTCAAAGCCTGATGCTGCAGACGTACTGCTTACCTTAACCGAGAGTGTTAGACACGTGAAAATGAAAGTATAGCATGTTTGGCATAATCAAATACTAACAGCCTGATCTTGACTTCCAACTCCTCACTCCTTATGCTACAGTACTGCCCACAATAACCGCATGGTATATCTTTTATCGATTTCTTGATTTTTGTTAAGTTCTTTAGATATTAAGTAAAAACATGCGAATACATACATAC
>JALPQI010007766.1:0-56951 GCA_025490895.1 Thaumatotibia leucotreta | reverse complement strand
ATGCGATCCGCTATTCTGACGTTGAGAAACGTAGACAGTTTTAAAATATAATATTTTCTTAGAAATTGCAACCCCCAGTTGGTATCTGTTCAGTCTATCCACATAAAAAAATATATTGTACCTCCGCCATGAACAACCGTTTTTCCTGTCACATGACGTCACGACAAGTAATTCCCGTCAAATCTTTGCACACACAAGTTCACCACTAAACATTACGGCTTTGAAACAATATAGTTATACCCGAGTAGAAAAAAGTAGTATCTCCCTATCAAGATAAAGACTTTTAACCCATTTTGCCACGGAGCAGGGCTTAGTGTCCATGTGAGTCAGATCGCTGAACACTCATGCACCTCAATAAGTTTTAGAACCGCGTGTAAAAAAGCGGTAAATTTCTTATGGAGCAATGAAATGAAAGACTTTTTAAGCCGCTGTAAAGTCGCTGTCAATCAAACTTGCGAACAATGTAAACATACCTGTGTGTACAATTACGGAACTGTTAAGTTTGAAAATTGTAATTTACATGTCAGTCATCAGTGGCCTATTTCACCATAATTATAATTGTGACAATTGTAAAATCTCACTGTTACTGACGTCACAGGCCTCCGTAGGCTACGGCTACCGCTTACTGTCGGACGGTCCATGTGCTTGTTTGCCATCAACATAAAATTATTATTAATAACGTTATTATATCGTTAATAAACTACTTTTTATTTTCCGAAACCCGTGACAATTGTCGCAAGGTTTAGTACAATTTTCATTAATTCTTGACATGAGGTTCGGCTTATGTCAGAATTTCGCTACAATTGTCGTCATTTTTGTGACAATTGTAATTTTGCTTCGCATAAAAGTAGCTATTTACTGCTGATTTATTAAAGTTCCTGCACTAATTTTTATGTTGGTGGCAAACAAACGCACGGCCCTTCCGATGGTAAGCGGTAACTGTAGCCTATAGACGGTCCCTGTTGGAGAAACCGTAGATTTACAATTGTAGGACTTGTCAATGTTGTGAAATTGGGGCCACTGTCACGAAAATGCAGATCGCGATGGTGAGATTTTCCTTCGATTTGTATATAAGGCTAGGCTTAAAAATATATATTTGACTATCGAAGAGAATAGAAATAAATATTCGCTTGTATGTTATTATTAGCCGGCTTTTATTTTAAAATACTGTATGTACACCTTGTATTCAAAATGTACCTACTTAATTTGAATCTACGTCATTGATTAATGCTAAATCCATGTGTTCAAATCTTACTATGTTCCATTATTCTGAACCATTGCAACAATAAAGTTGACCCAGATTGTGGTAATTTCTTTTAAACGGTTTGCTTACAATGACATTATTCACGACTTCTTTTGATAGCGATATTATCAACTTGCGAGGTACATGAGTACACGAGTAGCCTACGGTTCCAGTTGACTGTACATTCATGAATGTAACCAATTGAGTACTTTTAAAGGTCATCATCATTATCATCTGAAAGCTCCTGGATATATTTACCTTACTGCGACTTATTTCATGAGAAGCCATCCACATTGAAACCCCGATTATTGAAGTTCTGCGAGGATATTAATTAATTATAATTATGTATGTCATTATATTTTCTTAGTTTTGTTTTTAATGTACTTTGTCAAACAACGCATTGGCGTAAGCTGTAATGTTGTATGATGTCTTTTAAACAAATAAACAAATATCCTTCGTACCTCCGACGACTTACTGTGTTAGTTACTCTAGTAGTATTATAAATTGATGGTCCCGAGAATAGATTCTCTTTTCTTATCAAAAATATTTATTCCTTTATCGTGGTTATTTTTTTTATGTGACTAAGGTAGATAACTGAGCTCTCAGCCCACCTGATGGAAAGCAGGAACTGAGGCCCATGGACATAGTGACCAAAAAATCGCGCTGCCTACCCTGAGGACTTAGATGGCTTGCCTCTATCTATGCCATTAATTACATTAATTTCACCCCCAAATCGAAACACAGCAGTGCAAACACAATTTAGCGGCAGGTTAACGGGTAAGATGGTGGTAGCTATCCGGGCGGACCCTGCACTACACTGAAAAAAAAAAAATACCAAAGTGACTTAGGTTGGCTATACATATTACGAGGAAACTTTGATATTACATATGTATATGTAACAAATCCTTGCTATCAAATTTACAAAACTAAAAAAGTTGAAGTCGATGCCAGAGTTCTGGTTAAAACAACAAAGAATATTACATTATACCAAACAACTGGTGAAATCAACAAAAAAATGGTGTAATCAACCAAATTAGTTTAGTAGAATGCTAACATAAAAGGTTTAGTGAAATCAAAAAAAAAATTGTGATAGGACCCAATCAACCTTAATTTCCAGCTAGAATTACGAAAGATCTGATAAATCCAACTTAGCATTTTTTTCAGTGTAGGTCCTACCACCAGCAAAATAATTATGTGTAAATGTATCTATGTTTATCTGTCTATTATAAATATCTTATCAGTTTGGATTGTGAGGATACACAATTCACACCTTAATTCAGTTTACCATAAGGACTAGATCGAATTGTATAAGCTTGTCCAATTATACTCGTATTTGTTTATAATTTGGCGTGGAGGCTGGTTAACTAAGTAAGTAACTAAACGTAAGTTACGAATAACACGTTAATAAATGTGATACAATAATTCCAAGTCTAGACAGGACCCATTAGCTCGAAAAACCATTGAAACTTGACTAGCTTTATAGTCGTGTGATTTTAGCAAAAACTAAATAAGAAAAACAATCGTTAGTCTCACTAATGAACGCCTAAAGTTAGTAGACTGTTGGTTTTAATTGATAATGTTTTTTCGTAGAAGTAAAACAATAATCTACCAAGAATCACTTACTTAATTAAGACTTAGACTTCAAAGTGACATTGTCAACGAAATAGTGTTGAAGCCCAAAATTATACCAGAAAACAGTTGAAAATAATTATACTCGATTTTTGGGAATTCTATCTTTATTATTATTTTATGAACCTGTATGTTCCATCGAAATCATTAAGGCATTCTCTAGAATTCGTTTACTTGAGCAAGTCTACAATATAATGGTTAATAATGATTATTATGAAACTGGAAAAGGGATCTGTTCTAATAATATTCTAAAAATTGTATGGTTTTCAGAGATAAAATGTTCTATTATCTCTAATAAGTTCATACTATTACAATAAGTATTTGAAGTTTATGCATGCATGCAATAAAGCAAGCAACCGACTCACTTCAACCAGACTAACTTGAGCCCACCCATCACATAATTCTGTCAATTGCAGGTACCAAAACATAATCGTTCCCTCCTGCCATAACCGTAGGCGTAAATAAGACAGTTCTCGTTGTTTGTGACGCGAGCTAATAACGCCAGAGACACAGTTTTACAACTTTTATACGGCTATGCCTTTAACGAGATAGGGCGGGGATAAAAGTTTACGTCATTGATTATCTATAAGCGTATGAGAATGACGTCGTAAGTATGGTATAGGACTGGATTAGTTCGGTTGATATTGTTCTCATATTCACGGCGCTATAAAGATACGGTTCATGAGGTTTTTATCTTGTTTTTGTTGGCCAATTAATTGGAAGTCGTTTTCATGTTGTGTGTATTGAATATTGGTCTGAATTTTCAAGTTACCTTCTCACAATGAAAGACAATAGGTATCGTTGAATTGTAATAATTGTTAGGAATTCAAAACAGTAATGTTTCTTAATTATATGGCTGGCCTCGGCCTTAAGTCAAACCGATATTGTAAAGAGTTAAGTAGTGGATCCCACTAGATATCGTTTTACGACGTGTGATAGATTCTACATCGCGCTGTCAAGTTATTTTGCAATTAAGAACTAGTAAACGGTATTGTACCCGTGGAGTTTAGGTAAATGAAATTTACTTACGAGAATCAGATGTTGGTGTACTTATTTATAATTTTGTATTCGATCAGTGTTTTTCAGGAGTAGTCTGTTACTGAATGACATGTGCCATTTTTTTTTACCCTATTTACATTTTAGTTGTCCTTCAAAATTGCGCGTTTTGAATTATGCTAGTTTAAAATCATTACATAGTTTATTAAATAAATGTACAAAAACTTTATTAAAGTTGGTTAAATTAAACACAATACATGTTTCTGTTTCCCCGCTGTTTTACTTAAATACCTGCTTTGATTATGCCTACCTACCTATAACACACGTACGAATTGTCAGACTCCATAATGTACTTAGCGATCTGCTAATCAAATCTAGTACAGACCGTACTAGAATTTCCCGTACTGACATTAGGTTCAATCTGACAGTCGGTGATTGATCACCGTTATCTGTAATTGGGAATCGAGACGATACCCCAATACCCCTACCACGAGTTTCGCAGCTATTGCGGGTAGTACTCGCAGTAACGAAAGACATTGGTGGGAGCGAGATGTATTGCAATCTTTTGTTTAGTTTCATCTGTGCCACAGGGCGGACACGGCATACAAAAGTCTCAATCTGACATTTGTCCGTGCCTATGTGTGCGTACGGGTATGTCTGTACACGCGTAACTCACACAGTCACACAACAGGGCTGTCTCAGATATGGTAGTATAACTAGTTGGTGTTGGTACTTTAATAGTTACAAATTAATATACTTCAATTCAAATCGGTGCGGGGGTGGGCATGTCCTTTCTGTGTATATTACTATTATTACGCTCTACGTTTATCGGTACTCAAAGTGCAACCTATGAATGTTTACTCTTCCATTCCAAAGTAGGCACTGTAAGTGTATTGGTACGATATGTCTTATTCGCTTATTAGTTGACCGCGTAGTTATTTGACATTAATTATGACGTATTGTGTCAAATTCGTTCTTTAATGTAGACCCCGAGACATGATATTGAACAAACAAAAACAGACCTTCAAGTGATCAAGTTTTTCATTCCGAGATGCAGTCTCTTTTTACCTAAACAGTTTATCAACATTTTTTTCAGTATAGATAGTTCCACGAGCGTTGAAGTCACGCACACATCAACATGTCATGTAAACACAAGGGGAATTTGAAATTAGTGTTCATTTTTCGTACTGACAGCAAACCCAATTGCAACTGTAAGATTGATCAAAAAGTTTGTTCAAGGGATTTGCTTCAATATTTTGACGCAAGTCATTCATTCATTCACTAATTTTTTTGCAATTAGTACTTCATTTGGATGTGTGTGTGTAATCATTCACCTTAACTCTGTTGAAATTACCTATACTTTCCCTTCAAGCCCTATAGTTTTAGGACACCCTGTATACCGTGGAGTTATCAATGTTATCATTTATCACGACTTTACCGGTAAATGGTAAGGGTAGTGATAGATGCTACCAAATACATAATGACATTATGTCATCGTGGCATGATAGCGATGTCGTTAGGGAATATCAAATGGTTGATTATTATTTAGTACTTATGATATGTAGCGTGGAATCCTTGTTGTTCTGAATATATTCATTAATTAACAGGTATTACCGGAGATCAGACTAATGGGTGTTATTGTTCGCAATAATTATGGACATGACTACAAAGTTGATTAAAAGATCAATCAATTAATAGTTTTTTTTAATTCGGTTCGGTTACCGCGAGGCGGTACTGCGGACGCCCGCAGACCACGGACCCTGTAAAGTGTTCGAAACGTCGGAATGAAGTTAAAGTTAAATAATATACGCGAGTTTATCCGTTTTCATAGTTTTATTTCATGTATTTGATACCACTAAGTATAAAAAACACGGCGGAAATGAGTATATCGACTAACTTGAAAGCTGTATACCTAACATATTGAGACTATAATGCCAAAATATATTTTCTGGATTCGGCTTAGTTTCAGAGATAATGGCATGTTTTTCATTATAACTCGACAATTAACTAAATTACTGCATTAAGTACTTAATTTTACACTGTGAGTTTGTTTTCATGTTAACATTCTCATTAATTATATTGATATAAACTTTCACAATTATCACCCATATTTTAAAGACAAACGGGTCTTAGTTGCGTAAACTTACGTTCAATTATAAGCGTTACGTTTCTAAGCGTGGTGAAACATCAATTTTAAAGCCATTGAATGTTGTGTGTAGGCCTAGTGACAACCCTAGCCTAGAAGTGAATAATCAAGACCAAATGCGGGTAGTTCGAAAAACCCGCGCAGCTCGAATAGGTTGATACATTTTCTCGCCAGTCGCCTGCGACCACGCGTGTAAACGTCAGGATATAATTAAACGTAAGTTACATTCTCATGATTTTTTTTTATTTCCGGGATTTAGAGAGTTGCGCGGGATTTTTGCGGTCATAAAGGGCCGCGATATCATCGATCACAAACAAAACAAAATGCTTATATGCATAGGTTAAAAGTAGTCACAAAGAACTACATACAGTCAAATGCAAAATAAGGTGTATATAAAAACGCTCAAAACTATGTCCCGATGCACTTTTATACTGTGTAATAAGAACGGCGTAATATATTTAATAAGAGGATTCTCTCGCTACATATTTTTGCATTTTATTGTAAAACCGGAGATTCTTTTAATATTTTCACATATACAAGTATATAATAATATGACTCATATAAAATAATGAAATAATATGGCTCATTAATCTTCTTCCTCTATAATCTTATTATCAGATAAACAAATATACCTATTGATTTTGTCACATTTTATTTGTAAAGCTGAAAATCTTTTGCGAAATGTAGGCTGAGAGATACTTGATAACAAATAAAATAAAGTGTCTTCAGCCAAGTTCTCAGACAAACCTAATTAAATTTCAAGTTTACTAAGGCTTAATATATTATGTAATTGCTAGGCGACTCTTTTTGTAAATCTGAAAAATAAACCTATATTTTATGAAAGAAACACGACCACTTAGACGTTTTTATTAAACGGTTTTTATTAACTTCACCGCGTATCAACTGTCGTCGATGCTTCAAATCTTGTGATCGATTTTTCGACCACTTCTACTGCACCGAAGTCAATAAAATTTGGAACTCTTATCAGGTCCCCATGACAATGCAAAATTATAATATTTGTATCCTTGTATCCTCAAACCCTGATGCTGCAGACGTACTGCTTACCTTAACCGAGAGTGTTAGACACGTGAAAATGAAAGTATGGCATGTTTGGCATAATCAAATACTAAGAGCCTGATCTTGACTTCCAACTCCTCACTCCTGATGCTGCAGTACTGCCTACAATAACTGCAAGGTTTATCTATTATCAATTGATATATGATTTTACAGAAGTTCTTTATATATTAAGTACAAACATGCGAATTTAACCCTCTAATGCATAAGACAGGCAAAAATGCATTTCAAATTTGAACCCTAACAGCAGTCAATAGAGTTGAAAACCAATGAAACCATATTTGGCTTCATATGCATTAGAGGGTTAATACTAACGTCCAACTCCTCAAACCTGATACTCCAGTGTTACTGCCTGCCACAACCGCTAGGTTTAGCGATATGTAGATTTTGAAGTACTGCATAAGATATTTGGTAGAAACATATGGCTTTCATTATCATCATCATCATCATATCAGCCGAAAGACGTTCACTGGTGAATATAGGCCTCCCCCAAAGATTGCCACAAGGACCGGCCCTGTGCCACCCGCATCTAGCGACCTTCACCAGGTCATGAGTCCATCTTGTGGAGGGCCTACCCACGCTACGCCTTCCGGTACGTGACCGCCACTCGAGAACCTTACTGCCCCAACGGCTATCGGTTCCACGCGCAACGAGCCCCGCCCACTGCCACTTCCTGCGGCTCTCCAGCGTGAGTGGATAGCGTAGGGCGAGCCGTCGGGCCTGCGGCCCTCCAGCTGATAGAAATAGAAAATAATTTATTCATGACACACAGAAGTAAATAAGACAGTACACAAAAGAAAAAGAAAAGGTGCCACGAAATGGTCTCATCTCAGCATGTTGCTGGCGTGAGCCAGCGCTGATCTTCCGATGAGACCATTAAGTGAAAGATTCACGACGGGTAACATGACATAACATACAACACAACGCATAACAATAATATACCGCGTGTAAGTCTAATACGGGCGAAGCTCTTAACGGGTGTTAGTTTACGACATAATAAGTACATTCAAATAACTTTTACTTAAAAATACAGCAACAAATTTTTCCATACAAAATAATTCGGCGCGCAATGTAGAGCAACATACGCGAGTTAAATACTCGTTGACAGCTAATTTCAAAAGCAGATGACATAACTGCCGTGTCAATAATAACAAATGTTTGTACCTACATTGCTGCTCCGATAATCTTAAAAAAATTCAAACAACAAACAGCGTGAGTGGATCGCGTAGGGCGAGCCGTCGGGCCTTCGGCCCTCCAGCTGATAGAGTGACAGCGTGAGTGGATCGCGTAGGGCGAGCATTCGGGCCTGCCGCCCTCCAGCTGATAAAATGACAGCGTGAGTGGATCGCGTAGGGTGAGCCGTCGGGCCTGCGGCCCTCCAGCTGATAGAGGGACACCGTGAGTGGATCGCGTAGGGCGAGCCGTCGGGCCTGCGGCCCTCCAGCTGATAGAGTGACAGCGTGAGTGGTTTGCGTAGGGCGAGCCGTCGGGCCTGCGGCCCTCCAGTTGATAGAGTGACACCGTGAGTGGTTCGCGTAGGGCGAGCCGTCGGGCCTGCGGCCCTCCAGCTGATAGAGTGACAGCGTGAGTGGATCGCGTAGGGCGAGCCGTCGGGCCTGCGTCCCTCCAGCTGATAGAGTGACAGCGAGAGTGGTTCGCGTAGGGCGAGCCATCGGGCCTGCGGCCCTCCAGCCGATAGACTGACAGCGTGAGTGGTTAGCGTTGGGCGAGCTGTTGGGTCCGACTGATAGACTAACAGCGTGAGTGGTTCGCGTAGGGCAGGCTGATAGAGTGACAGCATGAGTGGATCGCGTAGGGCGAGCCGTCGGGCCTGCGGCCCTCCAGCTGATAGAGTGACACCGTGAGTGGATCGCGTAAGGCGAACCGTCGGGCCTGTGGCCCTCCAGCTGATAGAGTGACAGCGTGAGTGGTTCGCGTAGGACGAGCCGTCGGGCCTGCGGCCCTCCAGTTGATAGAGTGACACCGTGGGTAGATCGCGTAGGGCTAGCCGTCGGGCCTGCGGCCCTCCAGCTGATAGAGTGACAGCGAGAGTGGTTCGCGTAGGGCGAGCCGTCGGGCCTGCGGCCCTCCAGCTGATAGAGTGACAGCGTGAGTGGATCGCGTAGGGCGAGCCGTCGGGCCTGCGGCCCTCCAGCTGATAGAGTGACAGCGGGAATGGTTCGCGTAGGGCGAGTCGTCGGGCCTGCGGCCCTCCAGCTGATAGAGTGACAGCGTGAGTGGATCGCGTAGGGCGAGCTGATAGAGTGACAGCATGAGTGGATCGCGTAGGGCGAGCCGTTGGGCCTGCGGCCCTCCAGCTGATAGAGTGACAGCGTAAGTGGATCGCGTAGCGTAGGGCGAGCCATCGGGCCTGCGGCCCTCCAGCCGATAGACTGACAGCGTGAGTGGTTAGCGTAGGGCGAGCTGATAGAGTGACAGCATGAGTGGATCGCGTAGGGCGAGCCGTTGGGCCTGTGGCCCTCCAGCTGATAGAGTGACAGCGTAAGTGGATCGCGTAGCGTAGGGCGAGCCGTTGGGCCTGCGGCCCTCCAGCTGATAGAGTGACAACGTGAGTGGTTCGCGTAGCGTAGGGCGAGCCGTCGGGCCTTCGGCCCTCCAGCTGATGGTCGACTGACAGTATGAGTTTAAATATTTTATAGTCTCGAAATTCGACTTGTATAATGTGTACAATATAAAAAATTAAACTTGATTTTCTCAATAAACAAAATTGATTGATATATTCCTTATTGTCAGATCGCTGTTATTTGAGGTATTGTTTTAATAACATACGTCCATTTGAGACACTTCGGGCATTCAAGCTGACATTTTTTTAGTGTCGGATTTCTAAAAATATCTATTCAGCAGGGACGAGTAGGGACCGAGAGGGGACCTCTCGTTACACATAAAAATAATGTCCATTACGTTTACATATGTGTCGTGATTAAAGCGCGAGAGTTAAACGCTAGCATGCATAATTGTTTTGCATATTACAAACAACATCTATTCTTTGATCTAGAATAAGTAGGTATAGTATCGGCAATTAACTTAACAATTGTACTAAAAACTTGAAAATAAAATAAGTAAAAAAAGTTTTAAGTTAAACGGTTTTTATTGTACCAAAAACTAGAAAAAAAAAATTAGTTGTAACTAACCGTAGATGCTAATTTCTGTAGATTAGTCACGTGAAACTATTATCACTGTAGTCTTCCCAAGTCGGATGCTGAAAACCACGTTTAGCCTCTATGTCAGTGGATTAAGCGTTACTTAATCGGAAACTTTTACCAAACTAAAATAAAAACGTGGGGCGTTATTATAAAGAAACATACAAGTTCAAAAAATATAATTGTAGCTTTAATTTTGCAATTAATTATCCATCTGCTTCAACACTTCTGCGGAGGTAGTAAATAACTTTTATCAAGGCCAGAACAAAATTTATTACACTATTGCTGTGTTGATTTCTATGTGTGTTCTTAAATAACTATAGTGACTTAAACATAATTGCGTACGCCCCACGTTTTTATTTCAGTTTGGTAAAAGTTTCCGATTAAGTAACGCTTAATCCACTGACATAGAGGCTAAACGTGGTTTTCAGCATCCGACTTGGGAAGACTACAGTGATAATAGTTTCACGTGACTAATCTACAGAAATTAGCATCTACGGTTAGTTACAACTAATTTTTTTTTTCTAGTTTTTGGTACAATAAAAACCGTTTAACTTAAAACTTTTTTTACTTATTTTATTTCGTAAAAGAAACCTCCATTTTCGGGCAAGGACAATGTGTGTAAAAATCTTCAAGGCATTGTAAAATCTTTATTCTTTTATGTCAGAACAATAAAACGAATGTACATTTTCTTTGTCCTCAAGTGTAAGTACTAAATATAAAGGGGATTTAAAATTATTGCGCCGTCTTTAGGGCAGAGAGATTTGAATACATTTAGCACGATTTATGTATGTGACCGGCTACATCCATTACAGGTTCCTATAAAATACGGGCTACAATTGCTCATTGTGCTTATAGGAGTTGTATAAAGGTGCTGGAGAAATGTCGACTTATATAACAGTTTTAAGGTTGAGTTTCACTTGCCAGACAGCGGTTGAACATCTTTGAAGAGGCTGTATAATTACCTGAAAAGAAATATGAATACCCATTATTGAGGTGTAGTGATTTACTTACTCTTTAATGGTTTTTCCAGTGGAGAGGACTAAAACCTTTGCTAACATTTTTGAAGGAAATGTGCTTGGCTTTTTTAGTAAGTACTTCGCTAATGAGTTGTCAGAGTTTTGGAACGTGTTGGATAGTAACAGATTTAGTTATTAACTGGAGATTAAAAAATCAGTCCTTGTATTATTATTACACATATTTATGTCACACACGAAATACATGAAGTGTAATAATAACATTATTATTGTGTAGAAGAAATTATTTCTCAAGGCTTATATTTTAAAGACAAACGGGTCTTAATCGCGTAAAGGTCGCAGGCAGACCCATTTGTTATTAAAATGCGAGTGATAATCGTGAAAGTCACGTTCGACGCCGGTGACACGCATATGTGACCGAAAAAACTGTACTCCTATGCCAGTGACACACATACGTGATCAAAGTAATATTATTCTTATGCCACTAGCATTAATCAAGTTCTCACTCCCATGCCAGTGGCATAGAAATACGAACGTTTTTGACACAATGCTGTGTCGCCGGCATAGGAGTACAATCTTTTCGGTCACACATGCGTGTCACTGGCATAGGATTTCTATAAGATAATTCCGATCGGCATTGTATAAGCACTCGTGCACTAAGGCGAACGTGTTAAATCAATATAATTCTCAAGGCTGATTCTTCATTCCCAACTCCACAGTGCAAGGCTTAGGAATGGCTTTGGCATGGCAGCCATAAATGATGTGCTTTTCTCGGTATAATATTCCCAATTGGTAACTCACGCCACGCCATAGTAACATTGGGAGTTTACTCAAGTCTCTGAAACGCAAAGCTGGCCTTCCAAAATCCACGTGGCGCGGATAGATAGTGAAAGAAGTAGAAGCAGCAGGTCTCGAGTGAGAAGATCTGGAAAATGCTGTACAGGATTGTCCTAGATCGAAGAGCATTGTTCAGGCCCTGTGTCACGGAGAAGGTTAAGTCAACTCAACAGTATTTCTCAAATAAATGTGAGCTCTGAGACACTAATAACCTACAAAGGATCTCTATTGGTATAAGTTTTAAAGTCCGATTTTTGAAGTGTATAACGTACTTCAAAAATCAAGGTTAACTGGAAGATCCCTCACAGGGAAAAACTCGCCTTCGTACGATTGTCTTGTATTTTGTGTACTTTTCTATAATTTTTATATAGTAAAGTGTTGTACTACTACTCATCATCATCATCGTCTCAGCTATAAGACGTCCACTGCTGAACATAGACCTCCCCTCTGGACCTCCACATGTACCGGTTAGATGCGACCTGCATCCGGCGTGTCCCGGCGATCTTCATAAGGTTGCAATTTCGTCTATGCATATTTCAATAGATATAGCTTTTTAATATATACCTATCGTATAAAGAAGCCCAAATATGTAAATCTGCTCCCTGAAAGGTAATGGAATAAAAAGGGGATGCCAAATTTATGCGCTCACCGGCAAAGGGGCCATATAATATTTTGATTGCTTTTCCGAGAGGCTATTTATTGCTGCCTTCTAAACTACTCCGATTCTATCTTATGATGTGTTTATTTTTACAGTCATTTTTGGGAAATTTAATAAGGGATAATCAACCGAGCTAACCATTTTATATCTTTTATATCAATTTAAACTTACTTTCTTCTCTTATATTGATTTAAACGTTCACGATTATCACTCATCTTTTAAAGAGAAACAAGCAGTCTACCTGCGACCACGGGTGTAACGTCAGGATATAATCAAACGTAAGTTTACGCGATGAAGTCCCGTTTGTCTTTAAAATATGAGTTCTTCTCTTGTCGGTGTAGTATCTTCCAGCCCTTTCTATCCTGTGCTTGACACTTTGATACGACACAACTTCCGCTCTTTCCTTCTCTTGGTTCATGTAGCTTCTTCTTGGTCTGCCTCTATCTCTTCTATCTTCTGTCTTGCCCTCAAGGGTGGTTGAGAAGAAGTGGTTGTGTCGAATCAAATGTCCAATCATCTTTCCGCGTCTCACTTCATTGGTGTTCATGCTCTATTACATTATCTATTTCAAAGTCAATCGATTCTTTATTTCAAGTAGGAATGATAACAAACACATTTGAATCTTCATCAGAATAAAATAATACGTTGGCCATGAATAGATTAGATTAGATTAGATTATTTTATTTCATGATAAAAGATTACATAATAAATTTGCATACATGTCAAAATTAAGTACACGAATTGTTATCATGATCGTCAAAACAAATAATAAAAAATAGAATTATAATATAACAATGTCAACAAAGATTTAAATACACTATTAAAAACCAAATAAATATTAGCAGTTCTATCCCCCGTTAGGGTTTGTCACCTTAAATTACAATTCTCATTATACAATTTATACATTTTAGGTCCTTATACAAAATATCTCAATATTAACTATTTAAATGTCAAGATTCATAAACTCTTGAACTGAATACCTATAATGGTTTATTCAATAAAAGGCGTTTCAGGCTGTGTCGAAATGCTTCGTCAGATGGTTCAAGTCTGAGATCTGCGGGAAGTCGCTCATAATAGGTGGGCCCAATGACGCGATGGTTCTTGCCTGAAAGAGCCATGCGGCGAGGAACGGTTCTCAAACGCCCAGTGCGGCGGAGTGTTTTGCCAGATGCGTTTACTTAATCAAAGCTAGAAAAGTTTTTTCTAACGAACATAATAACTTCGTATACGTAGAGTGAGTAGTGCGTCATGATACCATGTGTTGTGAAATGGTCCCTACACGAAGCCCGTGATTTTAATAAAAAAATGTATTTTGAGTGATATTTATTCTTGAATTATACCAGCAATTCTAAGTCCTGGCTCAAATATGACTAACGCTGGTCGCTCGTCCATCATGGAATTATCAACAACCGTTATTGAATAACTATATTTAGGAACCCAAGTTTGACTTTCTTTAAAAGACGGTAAACAACAACCTATTATGTCCACTAATGTGTTTGTCAGTACCTAATAACTCAATACCGAAACCGAAACAAAGAACGAATCAGTGTCAAAGGTTTTTTGCGCTGTAGGTATTGAGCATTTTTATTTTCCCAGGAATGCCCAGAAAAATGCAGAAAACAACCTATTTTAATACAGACGTAGAAATCATACAACTTGAACTTCAAACTACCATTTCGATATACGTCATTTCATTGTACATAATATAATCACCAAATAAAAAAAATACGAATCGACTTCAAAAATCTAGAGACTTAGTAGGGACTTGGTGTCAACGGGGCTATCTCGAGGTTATACCCATTCGATTAAAAAAACAATTGGCAATGGGCTCACGATTCTCGGTAATATCGATCGACAATACATATAAAAACAATATTGTTGAGTTGTTGAAAACCTCCTCCGTTTTTAAAGTGTGTTAAAAATAAAGAAAGCCTATTCTTTCCTACACAACCTTTTCTATCCTACACAGCCTTTTCTTTCCTGCGTATTTTCTGCCTTTTCCATTACAACATAGATCAATACCGATTAAGTACCAATCACAAAGACAATATCAATAAAAAGGAATTCCTAATTATAGTACTGTGCGAGCGATATTGGTTCTCATTACCTCGCTTTAAGACCGATAGTTGCGTAAATAATAATCCAATGGGATTGCTCAGATTCTATGGATTAGGGTCGTATTACGTAAATAAAACCTTTGTACCTATTAATATTACATTTTCTTATTTAAGACTATTGTTATTGTCTCCTTAGATTTGTGTATTACTATTTCTACTACAATTTATATACATAGATAATAAATATTGGATGCCATTAACCAAAACGACCAAGATCACCAACGTCGGAGGTGGGGATCGAACCCACGTGCTCAGCTTTCGCGGCTGATGACTGCACCCCTCGGCCACTCGTTTTTATCAACCAGCAGTCAATTTTCTCGAGTATATCCATTCCCTTACAAGGCTTGGCGCCTTTGACCATTCTCTAAGGGCAAGCAATACATGCCTGCACCTCCTATTAGAATACTTTACAGTTTTCTAGCTATTCTCGAAAACTGTAAAGTATTCTATGCGGCGAACGACCAAGTGCAATTGTCGCTTTAGTATTATCCGTCTTCAACCTATTAGGAAAGTATATCTAAATATTCAGATTACATCACTAATAGCTCAACAGTTAACGTCTCCTTAAAATAAATGACAGTAAAATATAAAAAAGCTTTACTACACTGCTATGTCGTTAGTGGATCCAATCGATCAATATAATAACAGAAGCGGGGAAGAACTACCTCGGAAACTCATTTGGAACTCACTTTATAAACGCGTTTTGATTTGAAATCTTTTTATAATCTATATAAACATGTCTACGGTGGCATTACTTATTTATTATTCGTTACATATAAATTATAAATAATAGATGTAGTGTTATTAGTCATCTTCAGGTATCGCGGTTGATATCTAAAGGTGCATTCAGACCCAACGAGCATTCGCCATTCTAACCCCCTACTCTACGAAATTCGATCGTTACGCAAAACGTGATTCGCTGATTTCGTAGAGTGGGGGATAGAATAGCAAATGCTCGTTTGGTCTGAATGCACCTTAAAGCTGTGGCCATCAGTTCAAATTCTACGTTCGACGTTTTTAAACTCGATATTTTTTCTATGATATCTACATGACCAAAAATTACGATTTAGTAAGGTACTTACTATTATTTTAATAATTCGGTTTGAGCTCTCAAACACTCTTTCCAATAGGCTAGGACTTGTGAGGATAAAACATGTTTTCGAGCTCATAGTAAGAGTAAACATGTGCGTTCGACCAAGTTAACTGACTGAATAGAAAATACCTCCATAAATATTGCAGCTGCGCTTTCGAGGCAAAAAGGATTGAAATCGTTGGACAAAATGGCGGAAAGTAAATGTTTACGATTGAAACCCATATCCGCTTAAATATTTAATTTAAAATATCCAGATTCGTGGGGAATTGCCAAGTGTAATAAAAATTTAATATTGAAATGGAAAAAATTAAACTTATGGGAATATTTTATTGACATAGTACTCCGTGTGTGCTTTTTATGCATTTAAAAGTAATTCAAAGATTTATTAAAAGTAATAATACTTACATTATACGTACTTTAATATGATAGTAATTTGGCCGTGTGGTGACGGCAGTAAGAATACATTATGGGTAGTTACGTCCTATATAATATGCATAGGCTATATAATATGGAGAGGCCGCTGTCCAGCAGTGGACTGATATAGGCTGATGACAATCTTAATTTAGTAATACATATACATACTTTAATATAAGTAGCCAGCCCATGTCCTAAATAAGTATTTGTATACCTACTAACCATACCTGTACCATGGCTGTACACTAGGGTGTCCCCTATTTTACGAGTTTTAGAAATTAATAACGCATAAATCGGTTTCTTTTAACTCAAAACACACTGAAAATTAAATTCAGTTCATTTCTGTAACTGCAACCCGTGTCGATTTTCATGCCATTTTCCTATACAATGTATGAAAATGACCAAAATTTTTTTTCGTTTTTTAGGGTTCCGTAGCCAAAATGGCAAAAACGGAACCCTTATAGATTCGTCATGTCCGTCTGTCCGTCTGTCACAGCCGATTTACTCGGAAACTGTTAATGCTACAGTAATGAAATTTGGTAAGGATATGTGTTGTATAAACCGCTACAGGATTATGATACTATATTGTAAAAAAAACCATTGGGGTGGGGGCCCTTCATACATGTAACTGAGGGATAGAAAAAAAATTTAGTTGTATATAAGCGTGTGGGGTATCAATAGAAAGGTCTTTGAGAATGATATGAAGGTTTATAAATCTCATTTTTATTTAATCAAATCGTTTTCGAGATATCAGCTCTCAAAGTCTGAAAAATGTGTCCCCCCTTCTATTTTTTAAACTACGCGATATAAAATTCTAAAAAAAATATATGTTACGCACATTAATAAATTCTATCAACGGTTTTTGGTTTAATTAAATTATCTCTTATAGTTTTTGAGATAGGTTGATTTAACTGTATCTTTTTAATGATAAATTGATAATGGTACGGAACCCTTCGCGCGCGAGTCCGACTCGCACTTGGCCGGTTTTTTTTCTTTTTTTTCTATGGCATTAAAATATACTTCTGCATTATAAACATTTTATCATAAAATAAACTTGATGAGAACAGAAAAACAATACATTATTATCAACTTACTGTCTGACTAATTTCTTTCATAGTAATTTGTATGGGAATTTCAGATGAAAGTCGGCACGGGTTCCTGTTACAGGAATGAGCTGATTTTTTTTAGAGTATTTTGGGGTTATAAAGGCCGATTTAGGGGGTATGCGTTATTCATTTCTAAAATTCGTAAAATAGGGGACACCCTACTGTACACTCTGCAGGCGAGTATACTTTATAAGAGAATTTATTTGTCCTAGAAGAAGAACAAAACCCTCATTCGTTGCTTGTTCATCGCCGTCGCTGGTACCAGCGGCCCTACCGCGAAAAACGAAATTCGTAAATTTCGATGATTGTCTCTCTCATTCTAATGACGCCTTCGTTTGAATGAAAGAGAAAAATCTTCGAAATTTACTAATTTCAATTTTCGCGGTAGTAGGCCAGTGCCGGATACGACTTCTGCTTCATTTAGCGACTTGGATGATTTTAAGCCTTGCGTTAAAATCCAAATAGATAGAAACACGTAAATTTTTTTGTGTTATGTCTCTTTTTGGAAATAAATAATTTTTATGAAGTAGTTGCGTGCAGGGTAGACGGAAAGTCGTAATGAATGAGGTCTATAAATAGGCTTGTTTGTAATGATTTATAATACAGACGATGCCATTAATTTACGTGAATGTTTAGGACTTTTTGTCTTTGATTTTGTAACATGAAAACAGTTGTCATTTTGTAGACTGGAATTTCACAATATTGTTTTTAATAAAGACATCGTAAGAATGACTTTGTATTCCTTTCCAATATTGTGATGGGTAGCATTGGTGCCATAGTTCAGTATAGGGTTAAGTTCAATAATGTGAATCTAGTCTTTAATTTCATTTAAATATAAAGGTACGAAGATTAGTCATGTTAAAAAGAGATTATTTATTTCAAAATATTGTGATGATTTGAGCTACCAAACTTAGCCTAACGAGTTTATTAATAGCTCAATTTCCTAAATCTCGAGTAAGCCAACTAAAACAGGTTCAACACGTTCGGCGCCGGTGACACAGCGTGTGTGACCAACAAAAGCTGATTCCTATGCCAGTGACACACATACGTTATCAGAATAACCTTATTCTTATGCCACTAGCATAAATCAAATTCTTCCTCCTATGCCAGTGCCCTAGAAATACGAACGTTTTTGATACAAGTGCTGTGTCACCGGCATAGAAGTACAATCTGTTCGGTCACACATGCATGTCAATGGCATGGGAATTCTATCTGATAATTTCGATCGGCACAGTAATATTAGCACTTAGTGAAACAGTACTGGAGGCGAACGTGTTAACTGAGTAACTAGTATTTGTTTGGCCTCATATAAATAGCATAGCCTGAGATTTATCCGATATTATACTGGTACAAGGGACCTTAGTACATCATTCTCGATCGAACGTATCAGCTCGCGCAAAATTTCTTTAGCCATACCATGAGTTGGAGTACATTGTGCATCAAGGGAGGTAAGTACGGAATTACTAACGAGAGTGTTAGGCTTTTATGACTCGAGTTAGTATTTCGCTTATCGCATTATGCATACAATGTTTTTCATCACACTTGCCACGGCAAAAAAATAAGTTTTAAGACATAATATTATGAAATGACGTACTGACGTTTCTATTACTCCCTAGGGAATCTTTTTTTTTTCTATTTAATTACTCCCGCTATGCACGCAAGCAATGGCGTGCTTAGACAGTAAGTGTGATGAAAAGTAAAGGATACATACGTTAGGTTTTAACGTATTGCATTCTACCGTCCATTCATCCTTAGTTGTCTCATCTAGTAAAGAACTATCTAACGTAAAAGTTCACGTTTTCTGTTGTAAACAGCTGTTTCCTTGATTAAAAATTAAGCATGAAATAAAACTATGAAAACGGATAAACTCGCGTATATTAACTAATTTTAACTTCATTCCGACGTTTCGAACACTCTACAGGATTCGTGGTCTGCGGATGACTGACAATGGAGGAAATTTGATAAATCTACCTCCATCTAAATAAGAAAGATAAGTACAAATATTTTCAGAATTTATACAGGTTATAAATAGGAATAAAGTATAAATATGGGCACAATTAATATAAAATCAATGTCATTCAGACATTTATTTTATGGTTTACGGTGAGATAAGTAACACACATCGTATTTCACTGATACAGATCAATAGGCTGCCTACCTATTCATTGCTTTCATCTCGCGATAATGTTAATAAAGTACCTACTCGACTCGACAGATAAAATATTTATTATTCCAATGAAAAGTGACAAAACGTATCTCGCCTTCATCAAAATAAATCTACCTTCTGTTACTATTTCAGACAGATAGTTATTTGACTTATGTATATATTTCATGAATGCCATGTTTTTCTGCTATCCGGCGTCATATTTCAGCTGGAATTATTGCGGGCTCGTTCCACGTGATTGATGGCCGATCGGCTCACCTAACCTGTTTTCACAGATAGCACCCTAATTCATGACCCATCCTGTATACCTCTATAACTTGAGCTTAACCTGTGCAGTACTCCCGAGTAAAAAGAGTTCAAGTAAATGTTGGTTATGCCGTGACGCGTTGGAAGTGGTATGAATATATTTAGGTACATATTATTCGGTACATAACAGTAAGAGTATAGGGCAGGGTAATTTGTTCACGCATTGGAGGGTTCAGAAGGTGGACCGGGATTTGGTTTCCATCGTTAATAAATATGTATACGCAAGCATGCACGGATTTGAGCTAATTGAACTTACCATGGGAGGTCGATTTGTGTAAGATGTCCCAAGGAGTCTATATTAATTCGCATAATTTATTACGCATACTTCAAATTGGCATAGCGTTGTTAAGCATACTATTTAAGTGGCATAAGCATAATTTCGCATAAACGATTACGCATAATGTATTTACGTATAACGTAAACTATCATAACGATGATTTGGAATAATTAGGATGAGCATAATACTAATTGGTATACTTAATTAAAGGTTTAAAATATAATAGATAAAATAATAATGACCGATCACAGATTGCGTAGCGAAACCGATACTATACAGGGCGTCCCACGGCGATGCCACATGGAGGGTAAGTACCTTAAATCAGAGATGGGCATTAATCGATTATTTTTTTAATCAACTAACTAATCGATTAAAGAATTAATCGTCACAAATTAATCGCGATTAATTTAATTGAGATTAACTTAATCGTCGCAGAATTGGATTAACGATTAATAAATCGTCATTTTAATCGACTAAATTACTCGATTAAGAATTTTTCAACACAGTGCATAAATAAAATAATGTATTATCGTTCAACATCCTTTGACGCCACTTGTCAAAAACTGACGAATGCTTCGACATATTATTTACTAAAGTAACCGCGATTATGAAATACTCGCAGAAAGTCTTAGGTATTGTTATACATCGCTTCAGGTATAAGTCTATTAGGGTAACCTGAAGGGATACCCCCATTTGCCAGAATTTCATTTGCCATAATTTTATTTGCCATCCTATTCAACACACATAATATTGTTTCTCATAACATCTTATGCCATACTTATTGTTTACTATATCAATCATTTGCTAGAAACTTTGTTTCCCACAAAGTCAATTTTCATAATGTCATTTGTCAGAATCATCGAAATCCGTAATTATCACATGCCACAACATCGTTTGTCATCCAAATTAGCTACCAGAAAAGACAATTTCCATAATGTTTTTTGTCAGAATCATCGGAATCCGTAAATATTACATGCCGTAACATAACTTGTCATCCAAATGACCCTCCACAAAGTGAAACTGCTATTAAAAAGTAGGTTAGGTTAGTATTCTGGGTGCCTGTGGTGTCGCATAACGTCGTCCTAAATTTTTTGGCCGAGAATATTTGTCATAATGTTAAATGGCATCCTACTCGTTTAGCCTACTTAATTTTGTGCATACACAGTGCTAGGTTAATGGTTCAAAAATATGTTCAAGTAATAAACCATGGCAAAACCAACTTGGATTGGTTAGGTTTCTAGGGTAGGGCGGAGTTAAAAGCGTTGACTAAAAAATACTTAAGTATTTTTAATTCATTGTTTACGCATCCTCATTTTTGTAAAACCAAAAAAGGGGGTCGGGGGGGCGAAGCCCCCCACAAGGGGGGCTCGGGGGGCGAAGCCCCCCGCATTAAAAAAGAAAATATTGCAGTTCCCCCACCCTAATCTGGATAGGTTCGTTAGGTACCTTTCATCCCTTAGAGCAGAAATAGAAGCCCCGCGCAGCGGGGCTTCGTCGACCGGTTCCCAGAAGCCCGTTTTTTCAAACGCTTGTAATTTTTAATAATATAGTTAGTACTTATTTGAAAAAAAACTTATAATTACTGATGGCGTTTGAATATTCCATTAAATAATATTATTGCACTTAATAATATGGCCAACAATTAATATGGCAACAATTGCTTCTGGCATTTGAATATTCTATTAAACCATATTATTGCACTTAATAATATGGAAAAGAAATAGGATGGCATTGTATGATTATGGAAGGTAATATTCGGGTAAACAAGCAGTATGTCATACAATTTTTATGGTAAACAAATCATTCGGGCAAATGAAATTCGGGCAAGTTAGATTCGGGCATATGAATATTATGTTAAATAACTGTCGGGCAAACAATAGACAACCTAACCTGAATTTACGACTCACAAAAAATCCTGATATTAATCGAAAAAAACAAATCTAATTAAACAATCGATTATGGATTTAATCGCTCGTATTTAATCGTCGATTAATTTAATCGTGATTAAATTAGTCGAACAAAAACGATTAAGATTTATTAATCGTCAAATTTAATCATTAATCGATTACTTTTAAGTTAATCTTAATTGTTAATCGTTAGTCGATTACATTTTGCCCATCACTGCCTTAAATATCATAGATAGCGTATTCTGCTGAAAGAAGCCTTCATGTTATTTTTAAGACTTAGTAAAATTGTAATCAAACTTTTTTTTTATAATTGTATGCTATTATATTAAGTATGAAATGAAGTCTTCTTTCAGAAAAATATGCTATCTATGACATTTCCCTCCATGTGGCATCGCCGTGGGACACCCTGTATACCTAACATTTTTGCCAAGTTATAGTTTAGACTTTTTTTTCCTTGTGCGTTCTGCGTAGGTATAACAGTTAATGTTTAGGTCTTGACATATTTTATTGACTGCAAAACATGTATCTTACTTATATTTTTATAGTAAATATACGCCCGTATTAAATAGGTACACACTCTGTACTGTGCGCCTCATGCGCCTACCTAGATGTGATTACTTTACTAATAAAATTGATTCATCATCATCATATCAGCCGAAAGACGTCCACTGCTGAACATAGGCCTCCCCCAAAGATTGCCACAATGACCGGTCCTGCGCCACCCGCATCCAGCGGACTCCTGCGACCTTCACCAGGTCATCGGTCCACCTTGTGGGCGGCCTACCCACGCTACGCCTTCCGGTACGTGGCCGCCACTCAAGAACCTTCCCGCCCCAACGGCCATCGGTCCTACGCGCAATGTGCCCCGCCCACTGCCACATTTGCCTGCTAAAATTGATTATTAAATACCTAATGTTTTATTTAATTGATTGTATCTGACGTGTTCATTAGGATGTGTACAGTCAAAGACAAAATAAGGTGTACACAAAAATGTTAAAAAATATGTCCCCGAGCACTCTAATACGTCGTAACATATTTATGAGCGGATTCTTTCGATACTTATTTTTGCACTTGACTGTAGGAGAATCGACGAAAGCTAGGCTTCAACTTCGCTTCGTCGCTCCTGCCTATTAATCTTTTGAACTTAACCTTACTGTCTTGGTTTTACCCTGATCTGCCTCATTCGCTTGATTTCTAAGTTTATGCTAATCCATATTAGGACGAATAAAGTTATATTTAATAATGTTATGCATATTTCAATTATGCATAATCAGTAATATGCGTATTAAGCATAATGGAATTTTATTATTTTGCCTATTCAATATTATGCCTAATTATTTATGCCAAATCCGTTATGCGAATTCATATTAAGACTATTAATATTAGGCATATTAAAGGGGACCCTGTCCCAAGATATTTATTATTTCACAATACTAATTAGTTACGGCAGTAAGAATACATTTGTTGCCATCTAACTCTTACCATGGATATCGTAAGAATCGACTAAGGGATTTAAGTGTCAGTGACCATTTCATCATCATCATCATCAAATCATCATCATCATATCAGCCGAAAGACGTCCACTGCTGAACATAGACCTCCCCCAAAGATTGCCTCAATGACCGGTCCTGCGCCACCCGCATCCAGCGGACTCCTACGACCTTCACCAGGTCATCGGTCCACCTTGTGGGGGGCCTACCCACGCTACGCCTTCCGGTACGTGGCCGCCACTGAAGAACCTTCCCGCCCCAACGGCCATCGGTTCTACGCGCAATGTGCCCCGCCCACTGCCACTTCAGTTTAGCGATTTGGAGAGCTATTTCGGTTACTTTGGTTCTGCTGCGGATGGTCTCATTTTTAATCCGATCATGCAGAGAGACTCCTAGCATAGCCCTCTCCATTGCCCTTTGGGTGACTTTGAGCCTTCTTATGAGGCCCATTGTAAGCGGCCACGTTTCAGGGTGCTTAGCCAAGTTGCCAATCGCTAGCGCTTGCTAGCGCATCGTAGTTTTACCTCTTTGTCGCACCAATATGAAGGAGTGACAGAGAGGGAAAACTACGATGCGCTAGCGATTGGCAACTTGGCTAAGCATCCTATACCGTATATCATCACTGGCAACACACACTGATTAAAGACATGTGTGACCATTTATTTATTAGAAATTGCCGATGAGCAGCAGCGTCATCGTATTGGGCACATTACTGTGCTCTCTAAATTGAACTCTATTGCTCTTCATTTGTCGCCAGTCAAATTTTTATTAGAGTTACCTATACAGTGTGTTAACATGATACTGGCTTTAATTGAAACCGAGGAATGCGATGCAGATTTTTAGCCAAACCATTATTAGATTACATTATTCTGCTAAATGTTAATTTTAAAAGTAATTAACTTTCAGAGAAAAGTTAATTAAGAAGCAATGTACTTCAAAATGAATCGTCAATTTGCATTTGCAATGACAGATCGCATACACTCAACGTTTGACAACACGCGTTACATTGATCGTTCGGATTAAATAAGATTAATTGTTCGGTCAATTTAATTATTAGTCAAATGTTAATACTTGAAAATGACTGCTACTACTGCGTATTATTACCCATTTTCGTAACAGCCCAGTTCATGGTTACACACTGTATGTCGAAATTTCGAAATAAGATCTTTTAGAAGCTCCCATCGGTGACAAAAATCGAATACAACCTTACATTTACAAAAGCCTAACATTTTTACATTAAACGTTGCTATAACGAGCTCCCCGCATTTGTCCCTCGCATCAATCTTCCAGGATAGCATACGTCATCTTTGTCCCTAAGGACTCCTTAGGTCGAACAGTCTAAAATATCTACACAGTTTTCACCGTATCACAAAGACATAAGGACTAAATTTGTAGACTTATTTATCGGGCACTGCTTTAGCTTTTCGTCCTCAAAAGACGACAACTGTCATGGTTTTTTCATTGAAGTAACGGCCTTTTATGAAATGATAAAGCGGGAAATTGGATTTGATATTAGTTATCTACTCCGTAAAAATTGCTCGGATTTTGGGTGATTATGCCGCTATTCATAAATGACAAAAATGGTTATTATCTGTATCTGGCAATAACGTTTGCGTTTCATCGTCATCATCATTAGCCTATGATAGTCCACTGCTGGACGTAGGCCTCTCCTATTAACTATTCGTATAGACGCATTAGGAGGTAAATGCCCATAATCGCCACGCTGGGCAAGCGGATTGGCGATCGCAGTAATGTGTCCACTATTATGACGCTGCTGCCCATCATCAATCTTTTATTAAATAATGGTCAGTGACACTTCAATCCCTTAGTCGACTTTTACGACACCCGCAGGAGGAGTTGTGGTGGTGACAAATGTATTCTTACTTGAAAACAAATAAAGCACGGATTAAGTATAAAACAGAGTAGGGCAAAAAGTAATTAGATTACTTGTGTAAATTACATTTTTATGCGCACAGTGTATTCGCAAACACAATACACACTGTGTATTGCGTTCAAGTATACCTATAGCCAACTTAGCTATACGTAAAAATTACCTTTAGGTTCCAACTCAAACAATGTATTTTATTTTGGAAGTAGAAAATTGTATTTGAGTATCAATTACCCTTTCGTTGGAATTGAAACCAACATCAGTAAAGATATTATAAACCCATTAGAGTCACGCGTGTACGCACGATAACAATTATTTTGGGTGATAACCTGTCAAATGGATGGCGTATTGAAGTTCTCTATTCAATTGGACTATCCCAACACCTAAACACCTTTTTTTAAATACAAATACATATTTACAAAATAAATACAGTACCTATAAGTAAAAAAATCTGCATCACCAAAAATAAAAAGTAAGTCGTGACTTAGCAAGAGATTGTGACTTCCTCGCGTAATATATCAGCATTGCGATACAATGAAGAAATACCCATGTATATGTATAGTAGGTGAATTAAGTCTTGGTAGGCTGAGTGATTATAAAAATAGGCCGATAAATAATAAAAAAAACAATATGGTCATTTTAGATTTGAAAGCGTCGGTTCAATCTACTGAGCTGACAAATCATCTCTTAGGCATAAATCATCTCTTGAGATAAGGACAACATTAGCTTTGTTATATTATTTAGGATTTGTTTGGTTTATAAACGAGGACATAATATAAAATACATACACATAGACACTTCAAAATATACAAATAACGTATACATTAAGAACAACATTTATTTATGTTAGTTACACATTTTGGTTAATGACACACCTTGCATTGTCCGGTCCGTAGTATTAGTTATGAATCATATAGTCAATATTAGCTATTGATCACAGTATTTTTTTTTTCATTATAGTTATTATGTGTCCACTTTGCGGGTATACCTCACGTAGGTCAATCAATATGTTTATAGAACTGTCGATGACAAGGTTACACTTGAGACCTTGTCCAAGTGCAATGACATGGTTTACTGTGAAGGACGAACTGTTGGTTAGTGAACTCTATCATACCCACTCAATTGCTTTTGGTAACTTACTAGCTTTCATTCTTATTTTATATAGGAATAAAGTTCAACCATAATTTCAAAGCAAATGAGTGGATACAGCAAACCTTCTCCTGCCTTGATGTAATTAGGACACTTTGTCCAGGATTGTCAGTGCTGTAGGCTTATCGCGAGGTAGACTTTGTTTTTAGCATAGAATAACTAACGACATTACCCAAGATAACATAACAACACGACTTTTTCAGGCAACATTTTGACACGGTCTGGCGTGCGTTCAGATGATGAAACCGTAAACAAAATTTCCTGCAACTTTGTGCTAGTTGATCAACAAAGTTGACCAACTGACGTTCAACAAATGTTTACAATGAATTCGTGGCTTAAGAGCTTTTACTAACTGTATTATTAAAAGAGGGACGCATAGTCTATCTGGCGGCGACATAAAATCGCACCACTCATGCGCTAAGCCAACTGATTTTTTATTTCAAAGTGGTGATGATGTAGCTGGTGGGTCATTAAGAGATTGAAGGTCACCCATAGCCCACAGATTACCGTGAGACTGGGTTTAGTGGGTAAATATTTAAGAAGAGGTATATGCTTTGCCGGCCGAGTGGCCATGTGCGGCAGTAAGAATACATTTGTCACCACCCCAACTCCTCCTGCGGGTGTCGTAAGAGTCGACTAAGGGATTGAAGTGTCACTGATCATTAATTGATAAAAGATTGATGATGGGCAGCAGCGTCATCATAGTGGACACATTACTGCGATCACCAATCCACTTGCCCAGCGTGGGGTTTATGGACAATTGGGCATTTACCTCCTCCAGCGTGGCGATCGTGGGCACTTACCTCCTAATGCGTATAGCATAGTTAATAGGAGAGGCCTACGTCCTACAGTGGACTATCATAGGCTGATGCATGCATGCATGCATATGCTTCGCAGAGGATGATAAAAGGCTAAAAATAATGATGATGGTAATTTTATGATATAAATACAGAAAAAAAATTATGGTATATCAAGAGGCCGACATCTTTACATAGTTTGTGATTGTATTTCATAAATCAAAATAGTTTTAAATCTCAAGTAGATCATCATCATAAAACTCGAGTAGATAAACGTTGGCACGTATGCGACTTTTTGTTCCAAGGCTGAGGGTTCGAATTTTGGCTAGTACTTCAGAACTTATTATATGTGACATTTATCAAACACTTTTCAGTGAAGGTAACCAAAACTGAACTGATTCCAATAAATATCTAGTTTCCCCCTCTGGTTTAGATGGCAGTTGTTTTTAAATTATAAAACTAGTGCTAAGCCAAATCTTTGGAAGCCATATGGAATCTTAGCTTCCTGAGCCGTGGTGTCCGGAAAAACGCTAAAATTTTTAACGATTTTATTTTGAACTTTAAAGTGATATTCCAAACTCAAACACTCAAAGGCTAAACTAATTGCGGCCAACAGAACTTTCACAGTAAAATGTATATTACCAACGTCCTTAGTTGCAGAAAACTTTCCAAGTTTCTCGCTCTGGGGCCGTCAGCGTGAGAATGTTGATGTAGAAGCGGATATTGAGTTAGTTCGGATCTTCGTCAAAGGGACACATAATAAAGGGAAGCAACATACGCTGGAACTAAGAGTAGCTTTGACGACGTGATTGAAAAAGGCAAAATACCGGATATTAGATCGAGGATTGGTATTTTTCGTTCATTTTCCAGGTATCAAAGAATATATACAGGTTGAAAGATGAGTCGTGAACAGTAATACGTTTTTCTAACTCTATATAAACAACTAGCAATGAAATGCCCCACAAGTTACTTAAAAATTGACAAGCTATTTATTTATTTTTTCTATTATTTGGCTTTAGGATATCCAAAAAGATTTTTAAGACAAATTCATGGAATAATTTAAATGACCTCTTCAAATTTAAGTTATTAATAACGCCAATTTCGTCATTTCGTGTAAAATTAAATGATATTTGTTACATTTAACGTTTTAAATAGCTTAAATAGCCGTTATCATTTCTGAAAACATCTTAAAAATTAGAAAAGGCTACAAAAAATAAAAAAAATACCTTGACTATTTCTAAGTAACTTGTGGGGCATTCAATTTTTAGTTGTTTATAGAGTTAGAAAAACATATTATCGTTCCCGACTAATGTTTCAGCCTGTATAACTACATCAATGCGAAGGTAGCCACATCAATCAATGTGATGCGACGGTATTAATCATAATCATAGCATAGGAGATTAATTATGTGTCAGATACTAGTGTATAAAATGTGCAGTACTTCCTTAACTTGTCTGCAGTAGGTACTTGGAATATGAACACATTAACTAGAATCATTTATCAAAGGAAAAGTGGAAAAGGTTAGTCCTCAAACGATGCTTGTAGAAGTGATGTTTATAGATACCAAACTTCATCATAATCATCATCATCATACTACCCGAAATACATCCACTGCTTAACCGGATCCGGATTGGTTATCGAATACGTCACCCGCATCCAGCGGACTCCTGTGACCTTCACCTAATTAATTTACTTCGCCAACTAGATATTTAAACATTCGTTGGTTTAAAAATCCAAGTCAATCATTAAAATGAGTTGCAGTCGCCACATAACATTTAAGTACCATCAAAGTGTGATATGAAACTTATCAGATCTATAATTTAGCGGATCTCTGACTGTACCGCACTTTCAGAAATAGAAAGCTGTTTCTGAGACGGAATACGGAAACTTTAACGTATGACATTTTATGAAGCTGAGCTAGCACTTCGCGAGATCTGTCTCAAATGGGATGCAGCAAAAGAGCTTGCGTTGAATTCAGACGTTATTTTAGACAACGCTGAACGTAAAACTTATGTGGAGAAATGCAGCTTCATCTACGTCAAACGTAGACGCTAACAGATAATGTGAATATTGCTTTTCGTATATTTCTCGCAGCCAAATAATATAATTTAGATCTAATCTTGGAATTTCCTTAAAACGAAAAAAAAAATCGTCACCATGCACAGCATTGAATGAAATATCTACCAATGTATGGAAAAGTGTTAACCAATATTTTTGTTAGGTAAAACTTGCCATTTTGTACAACTTGTTGAAAATATATCTAAGTTACTCTTTAGATACTTAATAAAATTAGGGACCAACTGAAATCTATGACCAAAATGCCAATTTCACAATATTTGACTGCAGCAGGCGTGGGTTGAAAGTCAAAACTCAAGGTTGGTCCAGATTGTTCGAATAGGGTCTGGATGCGGTAATGCGAGAATTAATACTAGTATTTGAGTTTTGCATCTAAATGACCTTTCAGAAACTTTCTAAAAAGGACAAGTTTTAATTTACACTCATGAAATGTTACACAAGTGGTAGCTATTATATAGCACGCTTTTCTGGAAGCAGTAACGCGCGAGGTTCTAATTATGAGTAAAGCCAATTCATTTAAAATTTCGACAAAAGACTTTCGCTGTCACAAAAGCTTCTAGAACAATTCCGAAGTAGCACCACGAGCACGTCAACTTATCGATCAAACAACGCAAACATACCCTCACCCCGCTATGAAAAGGCTCAAACTTTCCCAAAGCCAACTCCAAAGGGCCTAAGTTAGTTATAACACTTGCCTAATTTTAGCGTATCTTATGCATCTAAAACGCTGATGGATACGGCGCAGCTTATAGCTTCCTTGTCTTTTGAGGGATTTAATTAATTAAGTTTGTTATAACAATTCGTCAACGGTAAACGAGGGAATTGGCGCAGGACTAATTTATGTACTGGGTTTACGGGATTTCCAATTTGTATTCGGCGTTCGTTTTGAGTTCAAAGCCTCCAGGTGTGTTTAAGTTAGTCAGAAACTGAGGACAGTTAATGGGAAGACAGGAGTTCCGGTTTTCCTAATCAAGCTATTACAAGATGGCGATTGTCTGTAGTGAATATTATGTATATTTGTTGATGAACACAAAGTATTTAATGATGGAATTTAACTATAAAACAATATTTTGTTAAATTTTTAATGAACATGACTAAAAAAAATTTCGTTCCGTTTCCAATTCGCAAAATTTTCTATCCTAAGTCATTACCAATGCGTACAAAAAAGGACCTCATGGAGTGGACTACTCAGTCAGTCAAATCAGTTTTGAGATTGTTTGATCATGAAAAAATGTTTTATCTTTATAATTTATGGAGTACAGTTTTTGTGCCGTGTTTGAAAAAAATATTTATTTTTGGAGAAAATCCACTCGATCTTAAACATCTTGCTTCCAATAAATCCAACAGCTTCGAGAATGAAGCTCATAGGGTATTCTTAATCTAGACTAAACCCGACACTATCAACCGACAATAACTCATGCCCGAAGATAAATTGCAGACCCAGACGATTACAGAACACATTAATAAGAAAACAGCATTAGGCGTTCATTGCTATTATGTATCCAACCAAATAAATGTGTGCTCTTAATGTAACCTAATGGAGAAATACGACAAGCCAGCGTAATGGTAGACTCTCGGATGTGGGATCCTCTTTGCATATTTAATAAAACGAGCTCTGGCTAAAACAAAAGCAGGTTAATACGTTAAAATGAAAAAGGATTGCTGCAACTCGTTTGCGAGTTTAATTCTCAAAACAGTATGTACGCGATAAGTGTGATTGCAAGTAGCATGTCAACGTGGCTGTGCCAAGAATAGAATATGAGAGTACAGCAAAGGATAACGAAAAGTTTTTCAAATGCACTATTTGGTTTGTTCCAGAGAACTGAGCCAATTCTGCCTTTTCTTTTTATCGGATTCGAGTAATACAGTTAAAAGTTCGAACTGAATATTTTTATCTAGACTCTGAATAAGAAGATCAATGCATATCCATTTCAGTTACATACCAAAAAGAAGGTAATGAAGTTATAAATATAAGTTGTGGCAAAAAATACCTTGTTCAATGTTCTAGTCCTATGTCTGACTGAGGTAGGGTTCGAGTTCAAACCCACTTATGGCGGCTTTCGCGGCTGATGTCTAAACCATGCGGCTCTCCTTAAAGGGATTGAAACCATCTAGCTTCGTAGGTATTCTTTACAATACAAACTACCTACGAGTAGACTACGAAGGGCGTCGGAATTGTATAACTTTCTTAGTTTTACCAGGCTTAATTCCAACGAATGCAGAATTTTACACAGAATTCCAGGCCACACTTTTGTTAACGACGCTATAGCAACATGCTTTTTAAGGCTTTGTTTCCCAGCTGTTTGCCATGTTTTTAATTAGAATTCCACTGAACAAACATGTCACATAATTTTCGTGTTATTTCCTCGGAAGCATTTTTGAGAGCTACTCGGGAATGAAATCGAATGTGATCCGAATGAATGAGTTTATCCATTTTCCGGTTTTTGTGTTGAAAAGAATGAATTGTTGGTTTACGGATAATAGGTTATGAAGTACGTATTCAATGTTGCTCATTATGTACTCGTCCTCGACAAGCTTATTCATTCATCATAAATCATTTCAATACATGCTTTTATATACAGCGTCGTATCGTACATTTGCTGATTAATTTGGTATGCGTCATTTTGACGACTCATTATTATGTTCATTTGAATCAATTTTAAATTAATATCGAAGCAGCCAAGATGTTCAGAAATATCTAAACATGGCATTCTAAAAACTTCTTTATTCAGATGTCTTATATATATGATCTCGACAGTTTATACTTATATAGTGGGCTTATTAATCCAAATATGATTCCGTTTCTATTGTCAGTTGACATTGCTATCACATTTTTATAATAAAACAAATACATTTACAAAAAAAAATAGTTGAATTGAGAATCGCCTCCTTGTTTTAAAGTCGGGTAAAAAAATCATTTTGCCTAGTATAATAAGAATGTTTTCGTATAGGTACATAAACCATAAAAGTGGAATCATGATTTACATTTAAATAGCAAGCATGTCATTAAGTTGATTTTGATAATACACAGGAATTAGATTCATTAGTTATTTCACTTTTCACTAAACCGAGGGTTCGATCGATTTTATAAATAAATTATTAGAAAAGAGTACAGTAGAATATTCTGCTAGATTGAATTATATTCCTTAGTGATTTTATGCAATAACAGTTTTGATCATCTACGTGTGCAAATAGGTTGTACAAAAACTTTTCTTTGTACAGATTCATCAAAAGAATCAAATCGCAATAACGCTGAAATTTCGATTTCGAATGATTTGTAGATTTGAGAATATTTGATTGCGAACTTTAATTGAATTAATAAGCAGGATTTTAATTCCGGGGGAAGGTAAAAATTTTGTTTTATTTAATTGAATTTTCAAGTTTTCGTCTCTATTGAATGCGGGATTCGGAGTGTAATTAATTAATTGTTCTATTTCTTTCAACTTTCAATTCACATGAGAATTCATGGAAGAGCTTGTAATCATTTTTAAGAATTAACCAGCGCTCAAAGTTTATGAACTGTGAAGGAACACATGGAATTCTGAATCTATCACTTCTGCTCTTTTCACCCTTTAACGGGCAAGACTTGAGTCTTGCCCGTTCGTTCTAAATTGTGGATTCGAGCCTCAACGCCATCATGTCGGGTGGTCGCTTTTGAGACCGGTGCCCTATAAAGGGTTAACCGTCGATACAAATAATGGCCATCATTAAAGGCTTGCAATATGATAGCACTAGAGTTGCGTGTGTCTGTAGACTACTTTAGCTGCGTACCATCAGGTGGTTTGCATGTTTGTATACGATTTGAAAAATATTGAACTTTTAAACGGATTATAGTAAAAGGGAAAATATATGTTATATTATCGTTAAATTTCTATCTCTTTCAGACAACTCACTCAACGTGGTTTTGGTTTTTGAAAGAAAACATTCCCAGCCTGTCGCCCTTAATTACCTATTTTTGATTGATTTCCTCCTTCAAGACGCCAAAAGGTTAAAGTATCCGAAGTCTTCAAGTTTCAGAACATAATATCGTAAAGTTGAAAAGCAAAGGGACGAACAAGACAAGCTCCAAGTTTTAAATTATGCACAGATTTCAACAGAACTAACAAAATCAAAACAAGCCCCACGCTAAATTATTCCTCAATATCGTTCCAAAGTACAAATAAATGGTTACTTACTGAAACTTGTTAGTTTACTCTGTGGAATCACAACTTGGTCCCACTGCCTTGGCGCTGTGCCCATCTGACGCCACTATATCTCTCCGAGTTTAAGGTCGAACTTCTATTTTATTATTTATACTATCAACGCTCAATTTATTTCATGAATATTGAAATAGGCCTTTTTGTGGAGCAATTTCATTGACTTGGGGGAATTATTTACTATCTGAAACGGGAACTCCACCGACGGTAAAAGTGGGGCGTTCTATATCTGTAATCAAAAGACAGCAACTTTAACAAAGGAATTACAAGTTGTTAATACGGCTTTGGTGGCCCAGAAGCGATAAGTAGGTCGAGTACGAGGAAAAAACTCACGAGTTAAAAGAAGGCAGTGGAAATCGCAGGCTGTCACAGACACACTCGATTTAACGCATTAGAGTAAAGTATTTTCGCGCGTGACTACCGTATACCCGAACATAACGGTGCCAATGAAAGGGCGCACGAACAGTTTCAAATCACCCACTTAATATTGTTCGTAACATGAGTAAATGTTTGGTTATTTCAACTCAACTCAATATTAAATTAAATATGAACCAATTGGTAGATGTCTGTAAAAAAATGATCTCGTATGAACTGTAAACGCTTGAGCAAAAACTAAGTCTACGAGAATAATGCCATAAAATATTCACGAGCTCGGAGTAGACATTAACAAATATTGAATTTTATTACTTAATGCACTAAAATTTCGGCAAAGCGTACAGAAGCGTAATTTAAAAGCTTAAGTCGAGAATATAAAAACTCTTGGAAACAAACTCTGTCTGAAATCGGGATTCATTCGCGTGAGAGCATTCGAATTATGCCACAAAGAATGTTTTATTAAGTGTAGAATGGGAGTACAGGCAATACTGCAAGCTTAAAAGATCAAATGTTACGGAAAATAAGGGCGTTTAGAACCTGTTTAGGTAAAAGCTTTAGCTTACATTTGATTATTTTTATGAAATAATGATGTGAGATTGCTAAAACATTTCTAGTTCCCAAACAATTGAGCTATAATTAAAACGCGGATAAACGTGAGCAGACAAAACACTGTTTTTTCATAAATCTATCATTGAGTAAATATATTAGTCTTAAGTATAAAATATTGTTGAAGATTTAGGGATCCACCAGTGCTATAATTACCTACTCATACACGGTTCCTTGTTAATACGAAGAACACTAATGTATTTTGAGTATTTTACATCAATGTTGCGCCAGCTACATATCAATATAAGGATCCATGCAAATGTAATATTAGTTCTCTCTTTGATGTCATCTAACTCTTTCCGAGACCTACCTACATGTTTCTATATATTCTGATATTATTGCTCTTTGAAGGCGAAGGACACAATACGACGAAATAAGGCACAGGTGCGTTTTGTTACTTTTCGCTAAGGCTTCAGTTGAGTGATTGAAATTTTGGACCTTAACTATACATAGTTATTTACCTACGAGTTCTTATGGAGTTCAACTTCAAGTTGAATCTCTTGTGTTGTTGTTCTTAAATATATGTTATTTAAGGTTTTTTTGCTTTTAAATAATAATTCAATTAAAATACATTTCATGATGTAATAAAAATAAATATATTAGATAATATTTTCTTCGTTTCCCGCGATGATAAATCATGAAATAAAAGTATAAAAACGGATAAACTCGCGTATATTCATTAAATTATCTGCAACCCCGACGTTTCGAACACTTTACAGGGTTCAGTCACCCGCAGACCACGAACTCTCTAAAGTGTTCGAAACGACGGGATGAAGTTAATTTAACCCTAAACTTGGCAGAATTTTAAAAAATCGTGCGTTCTAGCCTCCTCGCCGCTGTGTAGAGCAAAAAATTCAGTCGTTAAAAAAAATACAAAAAGTGGGTCCTGCCAAGTTAAGGGTGTAATTAACGCGAGTTTATCAATTTTTATAGTTTTATTACAACATATATTATAATTTGAATGTGGATATAAGTGATTTCTCAGTGTTGAAAAGAATTACCACATATGCACATTGCACACGCGAAAATAAACAAGAAATATCTCTTGAAGGAACGTAAATATTATGGTCGATATGTAGATTTGCTACCAGTACAAAAAAGATAATTAATTTCGAATTCCTTTGTGTTTACATGACATGTGTGCGTGACATTTACTCTAGTGAAACACTTATACGAACTTAACATAAATACTATACCTAGTCAAACAGCTAAGGATGCAAGCTAAGAGAATTTTCAAAATGTTAACACAGATATGACATTCTAAAGTAGCAGTTATTTAGATCGTCGTAAAATTTTATCCCCCGTAACAGTATTGGCGCGCACTCTGGGTTTGATCCTGCAATGTGCTCGGAGTTTGTAAACTTGCCAGGTTTCTGTTAGATGCCTCTTATATTTTATAGTAGTTGGGGAATTATTATCAATTTCATTCATTGACTTGGCAAATTCTTTGAGTTCAATTGCTTACTATCTATAAATATTAATTTTACTTTAGTCTGTGCATGAAGAATTTTAAATATGTTATTTGCGTTTCGTCTAGATTTAAACTGTCACTGTTATAAATCTTATTTGTTTCACATTTATTCAACACCAGTAATTTTTAAAAATAATAATTATTGGATGAGATCATTTTCCATAGAGGATACTGTTAGTCGAAAAAAAAAAACAAAAATATGTAGACCCTCGTATAGCAAGATACTTGAAATTGAATACTCGTACTGCTATCCGAAATAAAAAAAGTTCTCTACAAGCTGAATAAATAATATTATTTGCCAATTCCACTATATACTTTTATATCTTTACGCAAACAGTAGAATAGTCTTTGAAGTTACGTCACAGAACAGTCAACATTTCTCTTCCTTTATTCAAGACAGAGAAAATTAAACAAAGTTCCGAGAACCAAAACCAAGACAGATGAAGATGAACTTCGTTAAGATTAAACAGCCTGCAATATGCAGCTTAGCAGAAGTTTCGTTGTTAATATAAACAGAATTTATTAAGAACTGCGAATGATAAGTCTCCGAAACTGGGACGTTCGTACAAACTGTTTAAAATTCTCTCGCGATCCGCTAAGTGTCTGCCGTTTTCACAGTGAATACCTACTCTTAGGAATTTCTCATAAGTATTTTATCTGTCTTTGGCTGTCTCTCCGATTGCGAGAACCTTTTAGTTCAGGGCCTTTATTTGCGTATCTCAAACACGTTTTTTCTAAAAGAAATTGAAAGCTTAAACATAAAGAGTTTCGCATTAGTTGTCGAGTTTTGTTTGATATCTAGAATCAGCCTTTCTTCGGGTATCTTTTAATGGATTTATGAGTTTCAAAGGTGTGTTCTGCATTTATGTAAATGATTGCGTGTGTATTGATTTTTTTTAGTATTTAGAACAATATTATAACGACGATGACTTTGCTTCCCTTTGTTAATAGGTATTCTTTTATAAATAAAAGTATACATTTTATTATTTTTCAAATGTACGTCCTCAGCATTTAAGATGGTTTAAATAATTCTATGATCACTCGATTGAATTTGATTAATCGCAATATTACTAAAAAGAACTCTAGATTTTGTGATGTCGATCTTAATTAAATTCGTAACTTCTAATACTATTTAGGTATAACACTTAAAATAACAAATGAGCTGCTTGTCATTTATTTTCTAGAAAATTCTTGCTTGCTTGGTTTTCCACATTAGCCGCTATATTTTTTCTTTATTTACATGAACATGTACACAAAGCTACAACTTTTCAGACCGTCCAAGTTTAGTATACATAACCTTTAGCTCCCTCGGTGAACTGACCCTAACTCCATCAGTGAGTCTTCAGAACTTCAATATTGACTTATTCTTTGGAACAGGTGATTTTCTCGTACTTTCGAATTTATTTTGGTGAGTTATGTAAGAAATTAATGACGACAAACTTTATTGAAAAGAAAAATAAATTAACTAATGTTATTAATTGCTCAAAGGAATTCTGCGAGTGTAGGAACGGCGTACAAATACAAATTGTGGTGTCTAGGATTTATGTTTATGCATAGCGTTTTTTTTGTATATGATGTCTGAGTGGTCAATAAGCGATTACGTTAGCACTTACTCGATACGTAAAGCAGTCCATGCTCGCTCCAATATATACACGATAATGCGTTGGTAAAAATGTGCTTTTGGATTTAATTCTTGCTTATAAGATTATTTCTTAATTGGTACAGGTAACGAATAACCATGTCAATCTACTCATATTCAATTAAGATCCATATCTTATAATTATCGTTATTTTATATTATTTCCTAACGTTACATGAGTTCAGTCTTTTACATGTTCAAAAAATCCAAATTTCTTTGCAAACAAATTGTGCTCAACGATTTTACAAAACAGCCATTTTCATCAATCATGTCTGATCTAAACATTGTGTTGTGATGTTATGTATTGATCGAGCTCAAATGATTCAAAATATTTACTGTTTTCACTAAATATTGACCTAAATATAAATGAACGACGTCTCGAGATACTTTGTTGAAACGGAATCACAGGCTTCATTGAACTTAAGATTAAAATTTTGAATCCCGTTGATTGAGAAAGTTCAACGATAATTCTAATTAATGTACTGCCCTAGACTGAGAAACTAAGTTGAGTTACAGAAGCAATTTATTATTTTGAAAGCTACAATAAACTAGACTTATTGGAGTCTGGAGAAAATTCTAGAAGAAATTGTTATTTTGTGTAAGGGATAACTTTGTGTAGGCCAGGTTCCCAAACTTTTTTTATTATGCGATCCCGTTCGATTTTTTTATGTAAAAATACCTAACCTGTGTCTCTCTAGAGATAGCAAATCAATCTACATATCGTCGCTGTGCCTACAAAAGTCGCATTGTGTTTTTTTTTTTGATTTTTGGATTTTAACGCTATTTTGAAATTTATATAGATATCTATACACTCCAAAAACAGCGGTGAGGCTATTTTTAATAGTTCCGGATATATGAATTTTAGCTATAGTACAAAACAGTATGTGCAAAAATTACATGACTGTTTTGTACAATAAGGATTATTTTTATTACATTGGAGCCCGTTATGTGATTTTAGGTACATGGCGAGTATTTTTTTTGAATTAAATAAGAACAAATCTGGCGCGATATGTACTGTTCCGCACATAGCGATATTTTTGTACTACATCGAGTTCGTAGACTATGCTTGAGGCAACGTCTTACGATACTTAGCGAAATTTTCCTATCACTATTATTATTGAAACATGTTTTATTTTGTTTTATTAAAGGTCTTTCATAAAAATAACTATATAACGAATATGATATATGTGTAAATTTTCGTAATTAGTTATTTTAACCAAGTTACAACTAAGACACATAGACTGTGGACGACTGTAACAAAAATAGCTATGTGATAAATTATTGGTAATATTTATTTTTCTCGTTAATAAATTGAGATTTATTTTAATAAAAAACATCAAAATATTTCAAACTGAACATATTTATCAAAATAAAATATTGGCCTACTTTGAGTGAACAAGATTGAAAATAAACAGTTTTTTGTGTCTCCTGTAAAGTAGCAATAAAACACATAGCGTCTTTTGTAGGAGCACCGACGATATGGTGTAAAATGCCATGTTGTAACAAAATGTGTAAAACGTGTAAATAATAGGACGAGTTAGTACAAAAGAAGCGAGTCACAAACAAAGTGATTTTTTATTCACTAGCCAAATACAGGGTTAATTCTTAGGCCATATTGATAAACTTTTAATTATGGAATCGACATCCGATTCGAGACAAATAAACTGAAGGCTTAGCACATGATTGGTACGTCAGTTACATTAATGTTGCATTAATCAGTGCTATGCCTACGTACATCAGTCAGTCTCATACATTTCTGCTACTCTTACATCCACTTTCTACCTAGTATCTCAGTGTGTATGGAACATCAGGGTCGGGTATTATAAAATTACATTTTACAATTTCGCTGTTTGCCTCTCTAACGCACGCACAGATTGTCTAGAAAGAGAGGCAAACAGCAAAATTGTAAATTGTAACTTTATAAAACGCGACCCAGATTTTTTCGAATCGGATGTCGGTCTCATAGTTATTAGGTCATGTTGAATTAACCCCCAAAAGTCAGGCCCGTGAATAAAAAATCACCTCGTATTTCTCACGCTATTGTAGTTCTTAGGGCTTATGACCAGCAATGGTCTTGATATATTTCATATACAAGCCCCGATGCTGTGGAGTTCGTCTAGTTCGAAACAATTTTTACAAATTTTTGAATATTTTTAAAATGATCACATTATGCTAATGATAAATTGTATGAACGTTAGTCATGGTTAATGTACTAAATTTCAAGAGACACAACAATCTGAAGTACGCTTTTGTTGTTTAATAAATCGATTTTAACAAACCAGTGTCTAAATTATATTTTTGTTCACCACCGTAATTCCGCGCTTATAAGCTTGACGCAAAATTCGCAGTGTATCAGGTGCACCATGTCGTCTTTAATATTAATGGCATTCTTTACATTCGTTGATTATTTACATAATTCAAAATTTTGGAAAAAATTTTAAAAAATACCTCTCGTAAAATAGTTTTTTTTTTATTCTGATTTATTAAGTCCAAATATTTTATACTCAAAGAAACCACTTTAGTACTACTATTGAATAGTGAAGGTTTTGTCTCTAAACCTTTTCCCCCGGATGAACGGGATAATCTCGAAAAACTGTCTAACTGTACGAGAACATATGCATCGGGGCTTGTACAGGGTGTTACACGAGAACACGAGCCACTGAAAACCTTGAACGGGTCATTTGGTGGGTTATACTGAGCAACTGTTACTATGGAGCTAAACCAGAAATCTTAAATGAAAAAAATTGGCTCTTTCGTACAAAAAGTCGTTATAGATCTGTAAAAATGTATGAAAAAGACAATTTTTTAAAGTGTCAGTATAACATACCAAATCACCCCGTTCAAGGTTTTCAGTGGCTCGTGTAACAACCTGTATGTCATAAATAAATAAAAAATAAATAAATATCTTGGGACATCTTACACAAATCAACCTAGTCCCACGGTAAGCTCAATTAAGGTTTGTGTTGTGGGTACCAGGCGACGATATATATAATAGATAGATACGTATAGATACTTACATACATACACAGCCATGACCAAGGAACAAACATTTGTGATAAATAAATACACAAAGAATGCTCTCGCCGGGATTCGAACCCGGAACCTCCAGCTTCGTAGGCAGGGTCACTACGTACCAACTAGGCCACAGAGTCTGACAAACATTGTCATGCATTGTGACAGTATCCCTTAGGTTTACCTTAAGTTTACAGTACGGAACTCAGCTCAATTACAAGCACTCACATAGTTTTACGGTGCAATGCAGCTGCATATGATGCCGAACACTTAGTACGGTGCGAGTAGCAAACTTAGACGTAAGAACTTTTTGACTGTAAAGTTTGAGTTTACAGCAAAGTCAGAAGTTAACGTTAAGTACCTCTTCGTATCGTTGTATGGAACAAAAATGTGCTGATCTATTTATAGGCATTCACTATTTTTATTTTTATTTAATTAGGTTTTCGTAGTCAACAACGAACCCATATAGTTTCGCCAAGTCCGTCTGTCTGTCCGCAGCATAGCTCAGTAGCCGTCAATATTAGAAATTTGTAATTTGATACAGTATACATATCAATCACGCCGACGAACCGGTAAAATAAAAAGTAGAAAAAAAATGATGGCGATGATTTTTATATAATTTTCTTATTTAAAGAATAAGGGTATCATTTTTTTTCTAAAGTCAAATCTTCGGAGGTAACTACTCCAGAATAAAAAAAAACATTGTGAAACTCCTCTAACTTTAGATCCGTGGGTCCAAAAAATATGAAAAAATCATAAATAGAGGTTTTATACAATTCTTTAAAATAAAACTATTTTGAACAGAACCCTACACTGAGCATGGCCCGACATGCTGTTGGCCGGTTTTTTGTGTTGAAAAATGAAGAAGCGTCAAAGCGAAAGAAAGGCTATTACAGTGTTCGGGCTACTCATTTTAAACTAAGATCATGTTCGTATGTATACCTATATATTAAGAGTAGGTTTAGACTAAACAAAATAGAGTCTTCGAATATGCTGTCGTATCTAATAAGGTATCACTTTGATTACAAATGTCTCCTACCTTAGCAAGTCGCTAAGTATTACTATTAAGATATATGAGGCTCACTAAGTTAGGAGGCGTTTATATATGTTTTTTTTATTTATGTTTACAATTTGTGTTAAGACAAAAAGTATTTAAACATTTGAACGCATTAATTACCTTGGATTTTAGCGATGATTATAATCATTAAACCAATCGATTGTCAAAACATGAGAAAAAATATTCTTTAAATCTAGATGTCTATAAACTCGAATACAAATAAACTCATTCCAGAAAGTAATATAAAAGAAATCCTCCAACAATTTAACCACAATAACTAACTTCAACAAAGAAAACCTACATCTACAAAACAATTCTACTACCGAACAAAACTCTCAAGAAATCTCTTAATCTCGCAAAGGAATACAGCACATTTCAAAAGGACAAGATAACGTATAAATAAAAGGAGAAAACTTCATAGAAGGGCCTTAAAACGGGGATCAAAAGAAGGCCTTCCGTGGAAACTTAGCGACAAACTTGGGAAGCGTGGCCTTATTGCGTAAAGTTAATTGTGTATCGTTTGTAACGTATCGTCAACCTTGTAAATACAGAGTGTCATGAAAATAGTAGTGATAAGTGATAATCGAAGTAGTGGAAAAGTACGTGAAGCTTTTGAAATTAAGAAACATCAGAATTTTAATCAAAATGAGAGGCAAAGAATCTCGTCCGCGTCGAATCCAGTGATTTACAAATATAAATTACAGACAAAGCATCCATTTAGGAAGCACCATTAGGGTTTTAGGTGATGAACTTATTCATTTAACGTAATTTTAATTTACTTAGCTACTTGACATTCAAGGCAGGTAGGTACTCTTTCAAATTATTAAATATTTTTTTCGTTTTGTCTCGTTATTTCATTCAAGTTCACTCGGCGATTACGTACAGAATCAGAAAGGGATTCGAAAACTGCCACAACAACTGACACAACATTTACCAAGAAATAGAGTAATTTATAGATGTAGTGAGTGATTAATTCATCTTTTGTCTGTATGTCCCTGCATTGAAACTGTGAATATATATTATGAATATAATTATGAATATATCCTAGATTTACTTATAAACTTTTGTGTCCACAGTAGGTACTTTCGAATCCCATTCTAATCGCGGTTTGATAATAATTAGACAACGCAGATTTTTGTTTCCAACTCGGTTAGTTCCCTATCTACCTTGGTTTCCCAAATTTGCAACAAATCACCAGATTCCTTTATTTCATTCGCAACTGCTAACTAATATAACAATAAATTACTTACAATAACACAACTTTACTCCCTACGGTGTCGTATTTGAGTCGCTGAAAGTTAATCGGCTCAGCGCAATATCCGCAACAAAAGGACATAAGTCCCTAACGATTCCAAAGCATATTTAACGTTTTGTTTAAGTTGGATCGGAACTCGTAAAATGATATCGGAAACGCCAAGTTTTAATGCATTTTTAATTACGTTCTGCTCGTTTGCGGGAGTTACCCGAAAATGGCTGAATAGGGAGACGATAGTTTTTGATTCACGCCTATGGGATGCTTTTTCATGCATACCTAATTACCAATTTTTATAGTACAAAGCTAAGTTTACGCCTGCGAGTTATTGTTGAAATTTAAATTATCGTCAGTTATAATACCTGTAAATAAAATGTGCCCACGAGGAAAGGGAAAAATGTTAGCTGAGGAGTTTGAGTAAATTTGATAATAAAAATGTCGTATGAGGTATGCCGGATTCTGTTTATTTTAAGAGAAAATGTCAGTTTTTTAAACACTTTTTAATTACGCAATGACAAACACAAAACAAACCTTTATTAGCTAGCATAATAAAATTATGTAAAAAAACTTAAAAGTGCATTTTTTGCGATAGTTTTATTATTAAAATGTTTTTGAATGGTACACCATTCGAAACATCAAAAAATTAAACAAAACAATTTTTTTTCCAGATTTCACCAAAAGTCATGCAACATTTTTTGCTTCTTTTAACCTCAGGAATGTGCTGTTACAATTTTTCCTCGTGGATACTTTGTATACCTAATTAAACGGTTAAACTCACATGTATTCAGTCGCTACGCGCGACATGTTTCGAAGAGCTTACGAGTAGGTCTCCATTATCTTTATCAAGCACTGAGCCCGTACTAACACGACGCGCACGCTGCAAGTGCTTAAATAAAATTGCCACTCAATCTTATCAATAGTTGCGTCTCAAATCGGCTAATGGTTTTGGGCATTTCTCCGATCGCTTCAACCGCCGTGACTTCGGTGTCGGTGGCAACATTATTACGCGTTTTCCGTGGGTATCTCAATTTTTTTTGGATATATTGGTACCTGGTTGTCGATTACGTCTACGAATATAATATATCCAAAAGTTCTTGCATCTCTCACGGGATTCGTATGATAAGACTGCACCTAAGTCACGGCGGTTGAAACGCTCGGAGAAATGCCCTTTTTCCTTTTTCATTGCATTTAAGTGAAAATAAAATTTAACGTCATTATTTTTGTGTTACGAAGTAAAATTTGTGTAACAACTTTTCGCACTGAAAAATGACGACAAAATCAAATTTTCTATGAGCGATCAACAATTTGTGTTCAACATGTTTTCAATTGCCGGAGGTTGTTAGACTATACTCGTATACTCTATATACCACACAGTTTGTATGACTAACTTTGTTTTGATTCAGGCCTGAACTATATATGAACCATTTTTTATCGACTCGTAAACGTGTCCGAATTAGCAAGCTGAAGTGGCAATGGGCAGGCCACATTACACGCAGAGCAGATGGTCGATGGGGTCGAAAAGTGCTCGAGCGGAGACCACGGCTAGGCAAACGCAGCGTAGGACGTCCACCCACAAGATGGACAGACGACCTTGTGAAGGTCGCCGGGACACGCTGGATGCAGGTCGCATCTAATCGGTAAATGTGGAGGTCCAGAAGGGAGGCCTATGTTCAGCAGTCTTATGGCTGAGATGATGATACGTGCCAATAATCGATACCTATCGTAATATCTTGTACAGTACATGATATATTATCCATGGATCAGATAAGCATAAATCCGGTGCTATATGAAAAAAATATTAAATTATACTGACATCAATTCCAAAGATAAAGTGTATTAAAGAAAGAACTCGAACAAGTGCTCACGCGTCACCACTTTTCAAATTAATATAACTTCGGCCCTTTTCGCTTCTCGTCAATTCTCCTTTGTTGCGTTATATTGTCATTTTAACATTTCTAACTCGATTGTTTACTCGATTCCGAAGAGTTTGCTAGAACATACTTTCGCAAGAAATAATAATGAAACTTCAGAAATTGGTATTTGATTCTAAAGGTTTTGACAGCTATTTTGAAACCGGAATTATTAATAATCCCAAAGTAATTTACATAAATGGGTTGTTATTCGGGTGCTTTAGGGTTCCATAAGAATAATAAAAACATAACCTTTTCTCAAACATGCAATGAAATACGTTCCTTAAAATAGACTCGGAAGCATCGTTTTTAGGGCGCAGTAACTCACTGGGATGGAAATGGAATTTCATAACACTTTTCAGGCCTTGGGCTGTAAGTGTGAAGTACTTACTTTTTTATATTTCGACAACATTGTCATTTTTTTTTGTGTTTTTTTGTATGTTTGAGAAAAGCATATATATACATGCCTCGGCGTGAAAACGGATTCCTGGCCTCGTTACCTATCCTATATACCAACTTGCCCGGAAATCCTCATTTTCCCGGCCTCTGATGTAGTAATAAGTGAAAATATAAATAAAAGAAGTATCAGCAGGCCTAGCAAAGATGCCATGTCAAGTGTCAAGCCCATAAGTGCAGTATAAATATGCGACTGGCAAAATGTGTATCGGCTAGCAATGTACCGAGGAGAAGTTTCATAAGTTGCGAAACTTCTATAGAGAATAAAATTTTACAAGCAATCTAATCATGCCAAAACCGTTGTACATAATATGCCTTTTGAAGTATATTTTACACCTTGTTTGTTCAATTGTGAAATATGATAATCCTCATAACATTTTTTTATAAGTTCTCATGGAAACATTCTCAATGAGAACTTACTCTCTCATGAAAATTCTCGGAAATTTCCGAGTATATATAATTCCCGCAATTTCGAGAAGGTTCTGCAAAACCTCCAAAACCTGCAAAACCTTCTGCAACTTGTACATTGTTAGTATCGGCACGTTCATGAATTTACGCTGTTGTCTGACAACGGCACCAGATAGCGGTAGTTGTCTTACATAAGTGTCAAATACTGCTTATTTTATACTCCTAGCGACATCTAGTGGTTACTTTATAGTAAAAATTGCAGTAGTATAAATAAAATCTTAGCAGGGAATGAGCTCGGATGTCGACAAGTAATGGAATACCGGATGGCTGGGACAGCGACATTTATTCCACTTAATGCTGCGCAGCGGATTTCAAGTCAAGTTAGGGCGGTCACATACATACGGAATTTCGCTTCGGAATCTCGATTCGAAATATCGATTCGTAATATCGAACGCATTAAATCCATACAAATCTATGAAAGTGCCACATACAAACAGTCGTTTTCCGTTCGAAATTTAATCTGATTCGGGATTCCGTATGAAAACCTATGCATTCGGAATCCCGCACGAAAAAAAGCTGTTCCGAACGCAACTTTTGCATACATTTTGAACGAGTCGCACCACACATTCGGAAATCCCGAACGGAACGCCAGTCAGTGTGCGTCGCACGACCGGTACCTACAGGTGTTTATCTGCTCCCACGCATGTGCTTTTTCCTATTATTTTATTTTCGTGATTTTTCCTCTTATTTTATTTAATAACTTTTCGAAATAGTTTATAGTCATACGATAGTATTCGAAAAAAATATCAGGATTATCACGAAATGTGGCCCTTTTTAACCGACTTCAAAAAGGAGGAGGTTTACAATTCGACGAAATCTTTTTTTTTATGTATGTTCCCCGATTAATCGAAGACGCGTGGACCGATTTGGAAAATTATTTTTTTGTTTGAAAGGGTATACCGTCTAGTTGGTGCCATTGTCTTCGGGTCCAGATCTGATGATGGAATGTTGGAGAAATTGAGGAAATTCTTCAAAAGTTGTAGGCACACATGACATTTTTAATTTATTTTCGAAAGCTTATCAAGTATTTGCATCTGGTAATGAATGTCTTAAGTCGGTGAGCTGATGATGGAAGTTACAACTCCTTAGCGATTAGGAGTTGGGGAATAATTCTTTAAATATAACATATTTTATGTATTTTTGTAGCTATTTGAGTAAATGCGTTTAGGTGATCATGATGATGGAAGGTACAACTCCTTGGAGATTATGAGTTAAAGAATATTTTGGAAAGCTATTAAAATATTATTTGTGTCTCGTAGTCCCAGTCTCAAGTTGGTCAGCTAATGATGGAAGGTACAGTCAACTCCTTAACGATTAGGAGTCGGCCTTCGGCCTCCCACAATGAAGGTCGCTTAACATAGATCTATACTGGTTCTTGTTATGTTCTGGCCCTCCTACGCACCGGGCCTCCCGTTCCTAGTAGGCAACTTTCATATTGATTATTACTGCGACAAAGTCCGTAATAATGGTACGTGAATTAATGTCTTTTACTGTACATATTCCTTATTTATACTACTAAAAAGCAAAAAATAAAATATTTTAAAAATAAAAATAAAACCGCCTTCAAAAATGCGCTGGAACTAAAAAGTGCAAAATAATTTTGTCAAAATCGATTTATTAAACAACAAAATCGTACTTCAGATTGTTGTGTCTCTTGAAATGTAGTACATTAACCATGACTAACGTTCATACAATTTATCATTAGCATAATGTGATCATTTTTAAAATATTCAAAAATTTGTAAAAATTGTTTCGAACTAGACGAACTCCACTGCATCGGGGCTCGTATAGGTACGTAATATTATTCAGTTTTTGTTGTTCTATGGCTTGGCACCGACTTCAATCAGATCAGTAGGGTACCTAGTAATCATATTTTATTACAATGAATAAGGTAAAAGGTTTGGATAGGAAATCCTAAGTGACCCAAAATTATTTTGCACTTTTTAGTTCCAGCGCATTTTTGAAGGCGGTTTTATTTTTATTTTTAAAATATTTTATTACCTACATAATATTGACTTGTTCGCAATCTTTGGGTGTTAAGAGGATGTACCCAGTAACGGCGACGTATTTTCTTTTTCTTTGCCAGGTATAGCAACAGTGTTATCGCAATAAGAAAATCGTCGTCCATAATGCCAAACGTCTGAACTCAAGTTCTAGCGTCGTTCAACTGAGCCTCTTTATTCCGAACGGAAATAAACGTATATGTGTGATGTATTTACGGAATTTCGAAACAGTATTTCGAATCGAAATTCCGAAACGGAACTCCGTATGTATGTGACCGCCCTTACTGGCATTTTTAGAAGATATTAGTTTCAATCTGTGTCCAAAAATATTATTTATTGTCAGTCCGAGAAGCTTCCGAGGTTCCGAGTTCGAATCCCGACCAAAGTATTTTTTGTATATTTATTTATCACTAATATTTGTTCCTTGGTCGTGGTTGTCTAAGTATTTAAATATTTATCTATTATAAATATTTATCATCGCTTGGTACCTACATCTCAAGCCGTTAATTAAGAACCTACCTAGTCCCACGGTATGGCTTGCGACGTGGGTACCAAGCGACGATTTATATTAATATATAATAGATATATACATAAAGAAACTTAAATATTTACACAGCCACGACCAAGGAACAAATATTTGTGATAAATAAATATACAAAATCATGTCCTTGCCGCGAGTCGAACCCAGAACGTCCAGTTTCGTTGGCAGGGTCACTACCAACTACCAACTAGGCTACGGAGGCTGACTAAAAGAACACTCAAATCCTATTTCGGCTATCTACTCTCTTCTGGATAGGGAAATGAGGGAAGCTACAAAAGTTTACAGCTTGAACTTGAATATTTTAACAGGACAACTGGCTTGAATTTGACTCGCAGCACGATGAAAAAATCGATTTACAAAAACACAATATTGAACCTTATTACTGAAGCGATACGGCCGTTACAATCGTAAAATGCAACAGAATAAGTAACACGAACCCAATGTAGTTGTTTGACTTCGAGAATGTGTAACAACCATATGGACTTCGCGTCTCCTTGAATTTCGTGATTTAAGTATGTAAACATTACATGAAAATCATCAATGTGTGATAAATTTTACCTTTTTGGCGGTATGATTCTTCAGTTAAAGTATTAAATATCATGCGACAATCTCACCCAAAATTTACCAATTCCCACTGTAAGCTCAGTAAAATTAAGCTTAGAGTTTTGGGTATTCTTACAAAAATATTTTTTATATATTGCTACAGGTAAATTCACCAAAGCTGGTACGAATGGAATGAATGAAATTAATAACTTTTATCATAGTGTACCTGTACATTTTAGCAAGCACACATGTAGTGTGTCAGTTGTAGTGAACTTACCTATATATAAAATAATAAAAAAATATAAACACATACAAAACTACCATGACATAGGGGCAAATTTTATATTGGTAACAAACTAACTAAAAATGCCATCCCTGGGATTCGAACCAAGGATTTCCAGCTTGGCAGAGTTACAACTTTATTATATAGCCTCGGATACCGTCAAATCCCAGCTGATTTACATTCAAATAATATTTTTAATTTACCAAAAAATATCTCTAAGCGTGGCAAAACTTTTCTAGTGGTCCTTGTATGTACCGGGGTTCTGTGCGCTTCAATATACCTCTCCAGACGAGTCGTCCATGTGCTCTAATGTTCCTGGTAGAATTATTTATTGATGATCACACGAAAGAGGCCGGCGCGACAGTTGATATATTACCTGAAAAGAGAGAAAATTGATTTAAAACTTAACCAAGTTAGATGTTCTTTGGAATAAGATTTATTGAACAGTTTTCGTATATTAGATTGACTACAAAATAGATTTTCAGCCCTAAAATAATCAAAACATGGCCCAGTTCAAAGAAGTTAGGTATTTAAATATTGTATGGCAACTGAATCTAAAGTAGTTCTCGGTAAAATTTAAGAAACAAAGTCTGTTTGAGTTTCTTCAAAAGGATTGGATCATGATGAAAAATTATATTAACTTTATATTGAAAGTAGTACAAAAGCGTAGACTAGCTTTTTTCCTGTAGCGATTTTTATCTACAGGAATAACTATGGCTTTCAAAGCACAAATCTCTCCTTTCATTAAAGATCTAAGGTCCTCGTTGGTGAAGCTGAAAGCAATTCTCCCTTTTACTTCTATTTCAGGTTTATGTTGCTCGCGTGCTTAATCGTTTGTCGTTGTTGCTGTCAGGTTCTAACAAGTTCTTTTATGATGTGGTGGTTTGGTCTAGCGCTCCGTAGTTGCAAGTCGCTGTCTGAGATTTACCACTTTTGATTTGAGATACATGAGCTTTTTCACTATTAAGGACACCCAATCAGCATGAACTTAAAAAACCTTAATCGTAATCAGGATTTTAACTCAAAAAATCATGGATTCAAACCTTAACGTCATCTTGTAGTACAAAAAAATCTATATAAGAAAAAAATACAAAAATACAGTGCTTTAGACACTGGTCTCACCGCGAGCTACTAAGCTATGAACTATCGGCTATAAACGCGAACAAATGATACGCACTCCCGTGTAAATCAAAGAGACACGGCGATACTCGCCCGGCAGTGATAGCTGATAGCTTAGTAGCTCGCGGTGAGACCAGTGCCTTAGGTGGGTCGTTTTTGAGACCAGTACTTTATAAATGGTTAAACTCCTTTAATAGTGTCTTAGGGCTTCCACGGAAGACCAGCGTCTGGATATCCAGAAGGTAATCTGACACATGCAGAGTGGCAGCTATTTCAGTGACGCTATAATTAGGTTTATTTTCTTTGCTTGTGTTGTAGTTTAGCGTCCTAAATAAATAATATTTCTTCTTCTTCAAATTTAAATAAAAACTTGGTTTTGATAGTAATTTTATAAACTATAAGCGATATTATAATATAAAAATGCCGATCAAGTTTAAATTCCTGAAGATATCGTACTTATTCGTCGTTGTCAACCTGACTGCAATTAAGTTTTTTTAATGTCACGCTAATTGGGTGTCCCTAAAAGTAAAAATGCCCATATACTTACCCCCTTATTCATAAGCGTTTGCTAACTAAGAAAACCCCTTTAGTATATTGTTTGTCCCTTTCGGTCTTATCAATATGTCTATAAGACTGAAAGGGAAAAACAATACTTAGCGGTTTGTTAAATTAAAATAATACATGTAGCAATGAAAACAGAACAATTATATTACGATTTAAAATAATTAAATTTAAATTTCGAAGGTATCGGTTCAAATGATGACGCCGCGTGTACGTAACGGCCTAAATCCAAATTACAAATGAAATCAGGAAACGTAAAAATTGTACAAAATAAATGCTCGAATGCTTAATGATGAAATGAAAAACCTTAAAAGCTTTGATGTTTTTAAAATTGTTTTAGAAGGAAAAATCTATTAATTAGAGCAGCATAAAGAGTAGTGTGTTGATATTGTAGATGAAAATAATTTTAGCAGAGTTTTCGAATGTACCTAAGGTAGAAATAGATACATAATACCTAATATGTATTTTGGATACACAAAAATTATCATATATCAACAATATCACTCATTTAACTCGTAATGATATATTTTATCATTATTCTTGTCATTTAATGTATATATTTGTATTTTGAACCTTTTTTTTTCTGTATATATGGGTGCTGCCTGAAATAAAACTTTATTTTATTTTATTTTTTTATTAGTGATATATTATCATCTTATCTTCTTATAAAAACAAGTGAGACTAAAACAAACATGAGAAATAAGTAAAAATGGTTCCATTATTACTTATTTCTCATTTTTATTTCTGGATTATATAAAGAATAAAACTTTACCTTATTTTATTTTATTTTTATTTGTTTATTAGTGATATATTATCATCTTATCTTTTTATAAAAACAAGTGAGACTAAAACAAACATGAGAAATAAGTAAAAATGGTTCCATTATTACTTATTTTTCATTTTTATTTCTGGATTATATAAAGAAATAAAATAATAAATAAGTAGCCTGAAAAAAACATCCAAAGAAAAGGAGATCCTTCATATCTTGATAGAATCAATCGTTCTACTGTAAGTAGATAATAGATATGTTTTCTTTTCCCTATTGTAAGGACAATAATTACAAAAAATACAACATCTGCCGACTTACAGCCAATTTATCTATCTGCATTTTATCGCAATCCACAGTTTAATCAAAAACAAAACACTTTCGTTTCATTAACACGCTATCCGTCTGTCGACTTCATTTTTCTTCAATAAGGGTACCGTTTTGATTGATTTTAGCACCAATTGGGGATCCCCCGGGATCTTATCTGTGGAATAAAGAATGGGATAGACTCCGCCGGGAGGTGGCTTAAGAAAAATCGCTATAAGGATTGATTTATTGAGCATAGCCGTATTATTGACGGTATCTGTGAAATTGAAGCAGATTTATTAGAAACCAAACTTGTAATCATAAATAAAGCAAAGAAATGAAATTTACAGAAATTTATTTACAAATAAATCTCATGAATATTAGTAAAATACGTCTTGACAACAAATATATATTTAAGGAATGGACATCGCAAGTAAAGACAGTAAGAAAAGATAAACACCCTGTCAAAGAGTAGTATCCCAAGCATGTCCCAAGATTTTATATTTATATTCCCACAAATGAAGACAATCCAAAGTTATAACATAAATTCACCGTTATATTTCAGCTAAGGTTTGCCTACTAGGTACTTTACTTTACAACTGCAGCAGGTTGTGGGATACAAACGGGACGTAGGTAGTCAAGGGTTAATAAGGCTCATTTCTAAACTGTCAAATGTTCAATCTTAAGGGTGCGACTCCACTGACGCGGAGCGGAGCGGAGCTGTGCAAAATTGACCAACTGCATTCTTTAAATTCAAAATTCGAAACACTCTTTCATTGGCCGAGCTCCCACAGCTCCACTCAGTTCCACGTCAGTGGAGCCGCAAGCTAAGGCCCGGCCACGACATTGGTCTTAGGCCATGGTCGCTTTCTTCGTCTCGTCTTAGGGCACGCGGCCGACAGCGGCCCGCCACCCGCGGCGCGTCTAATTGGTGTGTTCGGGAATGCTCGGGAATGGTCTTTAGAAATCGGCAACTATAGTTCTGAAGCAATGGTGACATAGGACGTTGCTAAGAGTTCCTAGATCCAGTTTTTATAATAATCTTTGGTTATCAACAGACGAAATAAAAGTAGCTCAAATTAGGATTAAACTACAGCTTTAACTGACAATTACTTTCCAATTGAAACGATAACAACCTGTAAAACCGATACAGTAGAAATTGAGGATAATTACGGCTAATTTACACGGTATACATTATTCAGGAATAATAAACATGTGGGCGGACACACCGTTGTAGGTTCAAAAGGTATTTCATAACATTGTTATACTCAATACATGTAGCTTAGGGTTGTCACTCACGTATTGACAGCGAATCGATTTGAGGCTTAATATGGTTTGCCCTTTGCTCCAGGTCGCGTCAAATAACAATTTCTATTAATAACAGTACATATATCGCTACTCTGAATCGATTAATTTAGAAATGCTTATTACGAGTTTGTATACCGGTAAATTTTCTTATGAAATCTGTAGGGGCACAAACGTAATCGCCAGTAATAATTACTATCTACCTAGGGACCTAGGTGTTGTAGGATTCAAAGAGAGATTTAATCGATACATATCACGGCATTTGCTTTCGTGTGTTAATTTTCTTTTAAGTTTACATCGACAATTATAAATGCTTAAGCATAATGTACCATTTTATTCCACCCACAGACCATTTATTTCAGGGGGAGTATCAGGCCACTAATCGCCTTGAGTGGAGATTTGTTACCAGGAAGCAAACAGACCTATTTGAAACCCGAAGTCATACAGAACTGGATGACAAGAGGGATAAGCTGGAAGTCCGACCACCAGTGACAATCAGCTGTAACTAATAGTGTTATCTCGTGCCCGTTGTGTACAAAAGTCTTTAATAACATTACGGGATCAATTAAGTCAGCCACATGAGCGCCAAAAAAGGAGTTGAAGCAGTCGCCGTAGCCGAAAATGGATACTTAAACCTATAATCATCATATATCAGCCGAAAGACGTCCACTGCTAAACATAGGCCTCCCCCAAAGATTGCCACAATGACCGGTCCTGTGCCACCCGCATTCAGCGGCCTCCTACGATTTTCACCAGGTCATCAGTCCACCTTGTGGAGGGCCTACCCACGCTGCGCCTTACGGTACCTATATATTACGAGTATATTTATATTATTTTATTATTACTGCTTACTACTGCAGTGTCTGCATCGAACACAGAGTCGTTTCAACAAAAATAAGCTAAATGACATTTTATAAGCATTAAGATTTAAAGCAGAAATGAAGAAAAAAGGCTGCACTGCAGCTAAAACTATAGTGTTATACATTTTTCAATGTTACTCTTCTCTACGATTAAGACACTTTAAGTATTCACTATAAAGGGACACAATTCTTGTAAGGAAACTTATAATTACTGCAGTCTGAACCGGGTACAAAAACTTTTACCCTTTTTTCATGTACAAACGGCCTATCCTAATTAAAAAGATATCATAAATTCTCTTTCTACAAATCCAAGCCTCCTTAACTTACTCTAGGATGCGTGGCGCAGTTCCAAATGGCCAGAAACAGCCATGCAGACATTATTAAAATATGTACTTTATGTAGCACATTTGTTAAAGTTACTTTATAAAGGGCATTTGTTAAAGTTACTTTATAAAGGACGTTTGTTAATGCAACTTTAGTTGTTAAAGTTGGAAATTGCTGCGCTATGTAATGGGAATTGGTGTTGCATGAAGCTATGTTTTAGAGTACAGTCAAATAAAATTCATAATGATGTAAGTTGGAAATAGGTATGAGGAAAACTGAATTAGTTTAATACTTGTACAGCGTTGATAGAATACATTTTTGTGCAAAACATTTTGTTCTTTTTATATCTTTTATTGTTTCTTAATACTTAATCCTTTAACAGGCATGACTTAAAAAATCCTATATTATTATTCTAACAAGCGCTCAGCGCTTGAATTTAATAATGAAGTACAAAAGAAAATGTACAAAAAAAAAATCGACACGAGTTACGAATTTCCTTTTTGCACGTGTCTCGTACGACGTTTTTTAGTATAGATGGTCCTCCGAAATTTTGGACCTGACGTAAAATGAGCCACTTCTCGCGCTAGCGCATAAAAAAGGCACCATCTGTACTAAAATTGTTGTTTTTGTTGACGTATAATCCTCAAACCACACGAAAATAATTGTTGATCAAGATGCTTTATAATCTAGCAGTATAAAAGTTCCTTTGAGTGTCAGCTGAATGCAGATGCTGCGTTTCAATCTTGTATAGTATTTTTATGAAAACCCTCGTATCTCAAAGTGTAAAGCAAAATTTACACTTACCAGTTCTTTTATTGTTGCAAGTTTTGAGACGCAGAGGGCGAGAGTGAGTGGATTTATACGCATCTCTTTCTTGCGTACGGTTATCACCAATAACGCTTTGTTTGCAACAACAACTTGCGGGGTAAATTTTTAAAATGTAGTATCGTTTTGTTGACCGCTCATAGACAATTTTTGTTTGCTGCCTTTTTACTGCCAAAGGTTGTTAGACAAAATTTTACTTTGAAACACAAAACTAGCGTCGTTAAATTTTGTTTTCAATAAAATTGTTAACTATGTATTTTTTTTGCAATCCCTGGTGTAAATTTGGTTTTAGATACGAGATTTCTCAAAGTATTGAACGAAGATAGATTTCTGCTGATGCCTACAGATACAGTATTTTTCTTCGAAATGTGTCAATTAGTCGAGCAAGTAAAATGATCGTAGTAGCCAGTTTTATCCGGCTCTGAATATAGAATTATGAATTTTGACGTTGCTATCTCCATTTTGGCTCTGACATACGAACGTCAATTACGAATTTTTTTCTAGTAACTTTCTGTATTTTAAAATAACTTTTCTACTTTTTCCCTTTCCGGGATATAAATACCTACCTATTATAAATTGATGGGTCACTTGATTCACTGTCGCCCAAGAGCGCTTGGGATTACAATATCGTTGTGGGCCTCTGATAAGAGTACCTTTTGATGGTTTGTTCATTTCAATAACATTTATCTCTCTCCCTGTTAATTTAACTATTGTATAAACCTTATTGTATCCAACATTTATCACAATTTTCAAAGCTTTAAAAAAAATAGCTCAAACAATCCTACATATGCAGTCTGTGGTATCCGGTCTAGCTTGTCATTAACTTTTTTGTGTGCCAACATTGTCACATCGCTAGTCAATAAATATTGTTTTATTTATTCATTAATCAACAAATAGCATAGCAATTATGTCAATTTTGTACAGAATTGTGTTTAAAGTGAAGTGTTATATCAATGTGATGCGCTGTAAGGTGTTTAGCTTCGAATTACTCTATGCAAAAGTTGCGCCGGCGGCGTTCGCTACGTACCGACTCTTGTTTATTGTTTAACCAAGTAAGATAACTATACTCCCAGGTATGTCCCTTTTCCTTATTTCACTACTTTAAGAGATATAATTGTAGTGTGATCTATTCACATTGTGGGAAATAATAGATCATAAATTTCCTTATAAACAAGTGACCTGTCATATCGTAATCATAATGGCGAAAATATTATTTCCGTTTTGTTTACTTCCGACTTGTGGATTATTTCCGGATAACCGTAGTCTAATCCCATAGATAAAGATTAGCATTATTTTTTTCTCCAAACGGAAGTTCACGGTTCACGAGCTCCAGAAAGTTCGTTTTTTTCTCTCATTTGAAATCTGCCTCGACAAGTGACAACAAATTGTTCTTTTTCCGATTAAAATTTGCTATATCCAATTATTTCGCGAGTGTTGTGCTACAAACAATGGGGAAAAGAAAACGAGAAAGAGAAAAGGATGAAGATTATATTAGGAAGAAAATCAAGAAACTTCAAGAAAAACTTCAATCGCAAACGCTACGAGCGTCCCCATCAAACTCTTCGCAAC